>PVIA01002774.1:0-193815 GCA_004024845.1 Tonatia bakeri
ATTTAACCCCTTTATACTCTCCTCCGCCTGCAATCACCACACTGTTCTCCACATCCATGAGTCATTTTTCCTTTTTGCTCAATCCCTCCACCCCTTTGCCTCCCCACTGCCAATAGCTGTCACCCTGCTCTCTATCTATGAGTCTACCTCTATTTTGCTTGTTAGTTCAAGCAAAAGTTAGTTCATGAAATTCCACATATAAATGAGATCATATGGTTTTGTCTTTATCTGACTGGTTTATTTCACTGAGCATAATGTTCTCCAGGTTCATCCATGCTGTCATAAAGAGTATAATTTTCTTTTTTACAGCCAAGCAGTATTCCATTATATAAATGTCCCATAGTTGATTTATCTACTCAACTACTGATGGACACTTGGGCTGCTTCCATATCTTGGTGACTGTAATTAATGCTACAATGAACATAGGGGTGCTTATGTTCTTTCAAATTAGTGTTTTGGGTTCCTTCGGATATATTCCCAGAATCGGGATTGCTAGGTCAAAAGGCAGATCCATTTTTAATTTTTTGAGGTATGTCCATACTGCTTTCCACAGTGGCTGCACCAATCTGCATTCCCACCAACAATACAGAAAGGTTCCCCTTCTCCACATTCTTGCCAGCACTTGCTGGTTGTTGATGTACTGATGATAGCCATTCTGATTTATAAGTAAGAATGTTCTAGGCTTTCTATTGGTATTTATGGCCCTATAATTCCTAGTGATACTTAAATTGTCTTTTTTATTCTTAAGATT
Source organism: Tonatia bakeri (assembly GCA_004024845.1). Taxonomy (NCBI): domain Eukaryota; kingdom Metazoa; phylum Chordata; class Mammalia; order Chiroptera; family Phyllostomidae; genus Tonatia; species Tonatia bakeri. Next base: position 752 of record PVIA01002774.1, read on the forward strand.
TTCAAAAAAGTTATTGCACTTTTTACAATCAATTATTGTTTTATTGTTTAACAATTACTTATTAAAACAATTAATTATTGTTTTTAATTAATAACATTCTTATAGATTAATCCATGAATTACTATTTCTCTTCACCATTTCTTCCCCTGCCCCATTAATCTGGAATCTGTTTGCTCCCAGAGCTGACTAAAAAATGTCTTTTCTGCTTACTCAGAGTAACTGTGAAACTGTCCTTTTCTCATTAATTCAGTTTAATCAGATGTCTGGTTCTGTTTGCTCCCTGCCTTTTTGTTAATACCTGACTAATTTCTTATTGTAACAAAATGAATAGTGGCAATAGAAATAAATAATGGTGATGACTGTACAGCACTATAATTGAACTTAAGGCCACTAACTGTGTGCTTAAAATAATTAATATGACAAACTTTGTTATGCACATTTTACCACAATAAAAAAGAAAGATACCCACTTTGCCTGGTCAAAGGGTGAGCCAGTGACCTCTGCCCAACCTAGGCCAAACAACTGGTCAGCCTGAACTCACACGACCTGTTCAACAGCTTGACATTAGATGAAGCTACGGTTATTTTTTCCTTTTAGATTCTTTCACAGTACTTTCAAAATGGGTTCACTGAGGCAAATACTACAAAATTTTAGAGCAGGATTCAGTCGGATCTTGAGCCGAGTCACAAGTTCAATGTCTTAGTCGGTTCGGCCTTCTGTATCAAACTGCCACAGACAGAGACACTTCTCCCAGTTCTGGAGGCTGGAAATCTGAGACCGATGCGCCAGTATGGCCGGTTCTGTTGAGAGCCTTCTTCCAGGTTGCAGACTGCTGGCTTTTCATTGGATCCTCACACCACAGAGAGCAGGAAGGGGAAGCACTTCTCCCATCGTGAGTGTTCCATTCTTGTGACCTCATCTAATCCCAACCTCCTCCCAAAGGCCCAATTCCTAACACCGTCACATCAGGGGGTAGTGTTTTAACATAGGAATGTGCTCCGTCAGGACAAACATCCGGTCCTTAACAACAGACATCACTTAGAATAAGCTCATTCTGCTTATTCAGCATTTTCCTTATATTCCATAAGAAATATATGTCATGTATTTTAAATGACTTTTTTAAGAGCATTTCTTTTCTGAAGTCTCAAATTACCCAGTTTTTGTGGGCCATCTGTTTCCTTCCAGGAGCCTGACAGAAGCATTAGCTAACACCTATCCAGTGCCCACCTTTTGCCAACACTGTGTGTATTATCAGGTTATTGGCCTTCCTGTCCCACCCCACACAGGATTGCTTAGGTGTTATGGGCTCGTACAAGAGTTTTGTGTCCTCCTCAAGCTACACGTAAGTTGTGACTTTTTTCAAACTCCCCTTCGAACTAGCTAGGGTTTCTATCACCTGTTCCCCAGGATTTTGACACACATGTGCCAATTCGCTCGTTCACAATTACGACAATCTTCGGGGCACTAATTAGTAGCCTCTAATATTTGCAGGTAGAAAAGCTCTATAGATTTGACCCTTCACAACCTTGCTGAGAAGTTACAGAGAAGGGGCAGTTTGAATTCTTTACCACATGCAGACGCTATTTACCCGCAGGCACAGAACTCACATGACCTGTTCAACAGCTCGACATTAGATGAAGCTACAGTTATTTTTTCTTTTTAGATTCTTTCATAGTACTTTCAAAATGGGTTCACTGAGGCAAATACTACAAAATTTTAGAGCAGAATTCAGCCAATATTACAGTCAGATTCAGAAGTCCAGAATCTTCCATCAGTAACTGAACATGGGACCATCTTAGAATTAAGCTTTAGGTGTCATTCTGAAAGGTACAGGTCATTGTTGTCTATGCATGGACAGAAGTAATTGTACAATATTTCTACCCTACCCATGTATCATGAACTTCCAACTCTCACTGATGAAAAGCCATTTATTATATCTGTTATGTTAGCATAGAGCCACCTCTGAAGTCTAGGCTTCTAATTAGAAGTTTGAACATGCTATCTAAACACTCCTAGATAGTGTATTCCTAATCAGAATACTAATAGTCCCTAAAATACATATTTAAATTACACATAAATATCATACTGCTTAAGTAGTTTAAAGTAAATTACAGATAAGAAGACAAAAAAGCATAAGACAATAGCAATTTCTTAATTTCTTATGAATTTCCAATCCTTAAAAACAAAAAAGGGCCTCCACCCAACTCCATGTTGCTCTCCTTCCCTTTACAGACAAACTTCTCAGGAACAGATTGCTCTCATGGCCTCTGATTCCTCACCTCTCCCCGACTCTTCATTCTGCCCTGGGCTAGCTTCTGCCTCCACTACACCCCTGAAACAGCTCTTGGCAAGGTCACAGTGAACTCTGTATGATAAGATCCATTGCAAACATTTCTTCTCCTTCCTTCCTGAAACACTTACTTCCTTGGCTTATGTACCTCTTCACTTTCCCAATTCTTCACCGACTTTCTAAAGTTTCTTTTCAGTCTCCTTTGCTGGTCAATCACCTCCTTGAAGTTATAATATCTACTCAGTTTATTAACTCATCCTAAGTTATTTTATCACAACATGACTTCCATCACCATTTATAGGCTGATATCCAGATACAGATTTTTGACTCAGACCTCTCTGGACTTTAGACCCTAATGCCCAGCTGCCTATTTCACATTTCTCTTGGATGCTTCAAAAACACTTTAAACTTAACATTCTTTTAAAAAAAGTTTATTGTATTTTTCCATTACCATTTAATGTCCTTATATCCCCCTCCCCCCTGTAATCACCACACTGTTGTCCATGTCCATGAGTCTTTTTTCCTTTATAAAATACATTATTGTATTCTAAGTAGGGTCCTTTCCTAGTAATTTTTATTTCAGTAAATATATCACGACCTCCACCCCCTCCACACACATCCATATATTCTAGTCCAAAGTCTACAAATTATCTTTAAGGCATTCTCTTCCTGGATGAATCTACTTCTTTAATATCACGTGATCTCGGTTTTTCCATATTGGCATTCCTGACATCCTAGTCCAAGTCATCACTATCTCTCACCTGGATTCTGGCAATTAACCAATCTTGCCACACAGCTGAGTCTGTCATGATCTAAAATTCAGTCTGCTCTATGTAATTGCTTGTCACAATTTATTTTCCCTTTATCTTTTAGATACCCATCTTCTTCATGGAAACATTGATTTTATCTGGGATTTTATAAAAGGACACATTTTCCCATCTCTTGGAGCTAGGTATGGCTCTGGTCAGTGAGATGCAAGCTCAAATGATATGTGAAACTTCCAGGAAGGCCTTCCTGGAAAAAAAGACAATCATCAAAGGGAAATGTCTCAGCTGGAGGGTGTACCTCTTTACCCTTTTCCTCTTTTCCCTTCTTGGTGTCTGGAACACAGGTGCAAGGGCCAACTTTCCAATAACATTGAGAGATCCTGTACAAGAATCACCTAACTGAGCCCACTCTGTGTTTATGACTCACCAAAACCATGACTGAATCAAATCACTGTTCCTGTTTTAAGTCACTGTCTTTTGGGGTGAGTTTGCACAGCAAGAGATGGCTGACATCATCCACTGATCAAATATAGAGCTTTTTGAACAGGTTAATGGTGTCCTGTATTCTTTTTAGAAGACAACAAGGATGCTGTCTGGTCTGTGAGCCCCCAAAAAGCTTACATGGGGTACTCCTTATGTTTCTTTTTAGGGCTCTCTGCATGAAAGAGGGGTCAGGGTGCCAAGTGCTTTTCAGAGGCTCATTACTTTTAAGCTCTAGCTGTTTCCTCTCCTAACTTCCTTCCCCTTTTAACTATTTGAACACAATACTATTCCCTTTTGTTTGAAACCAAGTCTTACATTATCAGACAGATTCTTTTCAATCTGTTTTCATTGGATAAACCTTGTGCTCACTTCCTTCCTTACTTGATGATTCTAGTCAAAAGACCTCTACTCTCTCATGCTTGAGTTCAAAGGCATGTCTTTTACAGCACTTGTCTCTGCTCTATGTCTATAAAATTCCGTAGTTAAAAATGGATAAGATGGAAAATTTTATGTTACATATTTTTTCACAATAAAAAAGAAAAAGTTAGTGTAGGTGCTGAAAAGCCAGGATTCAGAGTCTGTGAACTCTATGTATTAAACATTTCTTGAGAATACTACATATAGGAAAAGTATGGAAGCAAAAGTAAATAAGAAAACTATATAATTTACTTAATATACTCTTTTAAGTGAATTCATATTAATTAGAATGAAATGTTTAATATTTGCCCTGATGTATAAGAACCTGCATAATAAGGTCCTGGCCTACTCTTCTAATTCCATGGTGACCCACTGCCCCCTTCACTAGCACACTCTAGCCGCACTGGATTCTTTCAGAGTTTTTGACGTAGATACTTCTTCTGGCATTGAAGCATGCAGTTCCCCCTGCCTATATCACTCTTCCCCACATCCTTACTTCCTCAGAGAAGCCTCCTTGATTTCCCAGAGAGTATTTTCCCTATTAGATGATCCTTTAAGCAGCCTGTATTTCTGTTGTAGTGAAATAACTGTGTATATAGCTGTTTAATGTGTTTCCCTTCCTAATCTATGAATTCCATGAGGAAGCCAGATCTATCCTATTTACTACTGTATCTCCAGTGCCTACACAATAGTTCATGCATAATATCTAATGAATAATAGTTATTGAATAAATACTTAAGTGCGTGAATTAGTAGGTGGCTTTGTCATTGTTGGATCATACCAAAAACTACAAGGGTTGGATTGTACAGTGTCAAAGATCGATTCTAACTCTAAAATTACATGTTTCTATGATTCTATTTCCAATTAAATAAGGGCCATTAATCACCGATGTAGCCCATATGTATAACAGTATAAGTTTAGGCCCATGTAAAGTTTATATTATACAGATGTTTTTACCAGTACTTGCCTTTCCAGATAGTTGATGGATGCCATGACTACAAATAGAGTGGAAGACAAGTGCAATATGGAGCTACTTAGCCAGGCTGCCAAGCAGAGCGCGCCTCTAGGGCAGTGCAGTAATGGAGATCCTGAGGGTCAAGGGACCCCAGTCATGTCCTCCTGCTCTGGGGAGGTGTTGATTTGTCAGGGTCGTAACAAATTTTAGGCTCCTGTGTATCCCAGTAAACTAAGTATCAAAGGTAGCACCTGAATAGAGTAGTTATTCAATACATATTTGATGAATAAATGAATGAGAGGCCTGCTGCTAGTGAGCATGTATGTTTAGCCCATTCAAATATGTCTATAATTAGTTTGTCAAAATTCACAGCCTCACCCCACCTACTACTGAGGAAGTATGATCCATGGGTCTCTGGAAACTACCTCTGGATACCCTGACTGAAGTCGAATTGCTTCAGAAAAATATGCTGACCTGGTTGAAAAATCTCTCCAGTTAAGAACTTTTGCAGGACTGCCAGCTATCAAGTGAAAAGGCTTCAAAATGTTAGGTGTCATATTTGTGCCTGGTGAACTTCAGAAGTAGAGAGTCTCATGTGGGCTTTTCAAGATGGGTCACTTGTTGCTGCAACATAATCAGAATAGGGTAGTAGGGAGGGAAGATTAAATGGCCCAGCACATCCTCAAATTCTACCATTTGAAAATTGCTTTAGTTGAAGTCTTTCTATGGTATAATTCCTAAGTGGAGCAATAATGCTCTCTCAATAGCCAGTGGGGAGTGGGCTAGCAACAGGCATTTTTTTCACACAGCTTAAGTAACTAGAGGAACCAAGTGCAAATTCTAACACTCACAATATTACATGAACCGTAGCCAATTCTTCATGGATTTGATTCCATAAAAATGAGTTTTGGCAGTTCAGGGCAATAAGATACAGTTTCCTTATTCTTAAAAGAGATTGTATCTAGGAACCCTTCTTTTCTTCTCCCACCAGCCCACTTAAATTTCAATCTCTATGTGCTAAAGGAAGAAATACCTGCATAGATTTGTGTCGAACTTCAGGTGTCACAGTTTTGTTAATTTAATGATTCTAACAAGGTGACAATGAGCAACCTTGTTCTATAGTAAAAAGTTCAGGTTTTCTGAGATTTGCTGATCCGTGATAATAATTACCTGGCATGCCAGAGCTGGTGCTGGGAATTGGATAAATGCCAGAAGGCTGCTTAGAGACTCCATAATCTGGGTCCTAGCCTCATTGGATACTGTTGGATACTGATAATGAAAATAAGCCAAGGAAGACCACAGTTTCAACTGAAGAAGGAGAAATGTTTCTTTAGGAATAAATGTTGAAGTCTTGGGATAGTCTAGATGGACATAAAACATACATTTATTCCTGAAGGCCAGGAGAGACGCAAAGAGAGAAGGAAAAGTAATAGATCAAACTGCTCTGTCATAGATCCCCAGAAACAGGAGGAATGGCTTGATTACAGCTGTGTGAGAAAGTTACTAGAACTCCAAGAAGTGTCACAGAAGAGATGCAATATCACAGAGGCAGAATCTGAATTGACTCACCCAGAGAGGGACAGAATCCACGTAACAGTTAAAAGCCTGAGCCATAAGTCACAAGTCCACAGTGAAAGTGATCAGAAAATTGCCTTGGGAAAGCCAAAAGAGCTGTTTCACATGGTTGTAGGAAATCTGGACAGATTTGAGCAGGGAAGGCCAGGACATCAGAGAAGAATACTCACAGCGTGATTTGTGAGTTTTGAGGCGAACAACCATTATAGACAGAGATAACAATATTGTCTGGACTCTGAGGAAGGCTGCCCTAGGAATTCATGAAATTGGACTCTAACGAAAGGCACTTATCTAAGAGATGAGCCACAGTAAAGGGGTACCAGGCAGAGTAATGATAGATCAAAACCAGGCCTGGGGTCAGTGTTTGTCTAATGGTTGGGAGAGTATCTCCTGTCACTCCTCTGCTCCAAGTCCTTCTAAAGCTCTCATTCCACTGAGAGTAAAAGCCAAGCCCCCAGATCAGCCCACATGCCCTAGCTCTGCCGCATCCTCTCATCTCTGCCTCGGCTCTTACTACTCCCTTTGCCTCTCCACCCCTCTCTCACCACCTCCTGGTATTCCAGCACACTCCTGCTGCAGGGCTGCCTCAGTTCTTAGTACTCCCTTTGCCTCTCCACCCCTCTCTTGCCACCTCCTGGTATTCCACCACACTCCTGCTGCAGGGCTTTTTCTCTGCTGTGCCCATACCTGAAACACTCTTCCCCAGATAGGAGCTCAGCTCATCCCCCACCTGCCCCTAAGGTCCTGGCTCAGATGTTCCCCTCTCAGCCAGGCCTTCCCAGACCACCCTATTTTAAGCTATGACAACCCTACCCCAATCCCCAGGCACCTCTAGATGCCTCTCTGCTTTTTTTCCTTCATGGTGCTTTTCACCATCTGATATACCTACATTTTACCAAGTGTGTTTCTTATCTCTCCCTCCAGGGGAATAATGCTATATATTGAAGACATGGGTACTTGGCGCTTTGCACCACTAGAGGCCTAGGCAAAGAAAAATGTCTGGTACTTAGCTGATGTTTAAAATTTACTTGCTAGCCCTAGCTAGTGTGGCTCAGTTGGTTGGAGTGTCATCCTATACACTGAAAGGTTGGGGGCTTGATTCCCGGTTAGGGCACATATCTAGGTTGTTGGTTCAATTCCCACTCAGGGTGTGTATGGGAGGCAACCAATTGATGTTTCTTTCTCTCTCTCTCCCTTCCTCTCTCTCTAAAATCAATAAACATATTTTTAAAAATTATTATACACACACATATATATTTGCGGAATGTACTGAAAGATATTTTGAATAATGCTTTTAACACACCTGGAACTGAATCACACCATAGCTTTCACTTTGGGACACCATGTCTAACAAAATCTAAACGAACATACCAGAAAAAAAAAGTGTGAGATTAAAAGAAAAGAAAAGTGAAAGGAAAAAAGGTGTTCTTTCCCAGCCAGCAGCTTTAGTCTTGTATGTGTTAGAGAATAAAAGGGCTCAATTGTAGAAGAGTTTTGCCAGGGGAGGAGGGGAAGAGCTGATGGAGAAGAAGTTCCAGTGCTGCAGAGAAAGATGCAATGGAAAGGAAGTCTCCTCAAAGTTCAAAATATTCAGAAGTCGAGAAAAACAAAATCATGCATGGGAATAATTTTTGAAACTATGCAATAGGTAAATAAAGAAATCATTATATTAATCTGTCTACCTTTGTACATGTTTAAAATTTTCCACTAGAAATGAGTTAAAAAAAAAAAAAGCAGGACAGTGCTTTGAGAAGCACATGGCAGAGGTACTGGGAGTGACCAAACTCCTAGGGACACAATCATCAGAAACAATGACAACAGCAACATTTCACATATCTGCTATGGGCAAGTGTCCTGCTGAAAAAAATGTGGGCGTGAATGAGGCCCCTTCCATAAAGGCAGGTGTTCCAGAACTAAATAATCCCCTAGCAGCAGGCTGTGGAGAAGCCAGTGTGGCTCGCGGGAGATGGTGGCGGCTGTGTCACCATGCACAGCCCACCTCAGTGCTAGCTTAGAGTGTTAGAAACTGGGTCTCCCGGGGAAGTAAAAAAACAAGTTTAGATGTTAATTGAAACAACAAAACCTAACTCACCTAAGATCTGGGGACTGAAACTGGCTCCACGGAAAATTTCTAAGCTTTGCAAAGCTTCACAAAGTCTCAAAGCATCTCCCATTCCATACATAGTCATTGCTGAGTGCCCTCTTAGGAGAGATTTCTTGCACATGAATTGACAGGTTATGGATTCTGGGTGACTGATGGAGTCTAACCACCTTCTAAGACACTGAAATTGTTTCTCACCTCAGATTGCCATTAGTGCTCAGTTTCCTGAATAGAGTGTGAGGAGGGGCTTGAGACCTCTGCTGCAATAAGCTTGCTGTTCCTGAGATTTTTCAAAGGAAGAACTCTTAGAGGCATGGCATTGAATTAGTACAGCTTTAGAAGCCTCAAAGGAGCTGTCCTCCAGAGGGACAGAGCCCAGCCCAGGCAGCATCTGTGGGGAGAATTCCTGCTGCCCGCCTGACAAGCAAGAACCCCTCAGTTGATAGCAGAATAAGAAATTGGGCAGACAGTGAATTTTGGACTTAAAATAAACCTCCCAGGGAAAGATTATTTGATTTGGTTCTTAATTTCATTGAACTTGAATGTTTTGAGTCTTTAACTTGCAAGAGGAATTATTTTAGAGGTTTTAGTTACTTCAAGAATAATTGATAAGAGAGCTTTTCCTATTTAAATTTAGGACCCTTCTATTGTACAGGCATTTAATTAATGTGCATTGACACATGGTAATATTGGGCCATATTAAGGTTCCATTTTGAATATCTAATTGCTATATTTTACACATTGGTAGAAATAATTTGGAAATAATAAACCAATATTTTAACTAATATTTTAACCAATTTTTGACTGTGGTTACAACGTGGCATGGAAGTACATTTAAATAATGCTCTGCTCTAACCCATTTCAGAGTTTCCTGGGACAAAATCTACCTGGTCCTTGGAGGTCCCTCAAAGGAAGGAGCGGTCTCACACAGGTGGGACTGACTGCCTTGATAAGTTCATCACCTTCTCAGGGGGAAAGCTACAGCCCTAGCCTACCAGGCATTTGTTGGGTAAACCCAGTAAGGTAAGAAAATTAAAACCAGGAAATCAGTGGAGAGAAGAACTCATTCCCTACACCTCCTTTCCATGAGAGAGGATTTCCCTAAATACTCAAGGTTTCTCCCTCACCCTCCCATGGGGATGGAATGGGATACCTAGTCTGTAACTCCTGGTCAGTAGCCACAGCTATTGTTCTACAATTCTCAGCCTCATGGAGCTAATCTACTAAAGACTCAGCATACAGGGAATTTTCTCGTTTTCTCCTTCTCTCCCTACTGGCTTTAGTGGGAAGTGGTGGCTTGGTTGACAATATTCGCTCTGCTGACTCAAACTTTCCCTCAAAAGGGTTTTTTTCCAACATCTGGAAAAGAAGTTAGAAATATTATTTGGGTGTCATCCCAAACTACATTTACTCAAATAGCTTTTATCAGTAATAAAGTTCATAGTTTGTTACTCCACCTTTTCCTTTATTTCTCTGCTGGTTAGAATCTCAGGCAGAGAAGAGGATGATGCATGGGACCCAATGGTTGTTTGAGAAATTCATAAAATAACTCATGTAAAGTTTATACTGGTGCCTTGGCATATTATGCACACTCAGAAACTCCGATAACTGTTGCTGTTGATCTCCTGTACAGAAGCATACCGGGTGCCATGGTTCTACACCTTTCATGTGCTGCTTACCACTTCTTGTTTTTATCTTCCAGTTATTTGTACTTGTATTGTAAGGGATTATAAATGTCTGTAGGTCAAGGATCATGTTTTAATTATTTCTGTATTATCTGAAGCACCTAGAAGTACGCCTTGGGTGAAGAGAGTGCTCAATGAATAATTACTTTAAAATAAGATGAATGTTATGATTCCAGGTAGAATTTCTTCTCAGAAGAAATTTGAAGGAGTAGAAAATGTGCAGTTTAGCACATGGGTCACCCAATCGCTGAAATAAAACTGTACCCCAATGAAGCTAACATAGTTGTTTTAATCAGAGAAGCTTAAAGCACTTCACCAGCAGCCCGATGTCCAGGCTCACAGCAGTCCTGGGAATAAACGTGTGATCCTTCATAGCTACCTAAACACTCTGCACGCAAAGTGTTTCCCCCCTGAGATCTTTCCTTCAGTGCTGGCAACCATGGAGATGCTTAATAAATATTATTATAAAAAACAACAATATTTATTTGAGGTCCCACAGGGAAGCTGAGAATCGGCCCAGCTAAGTCTCACAGCAGAATCTGCAGTCTCCCTCAGTGAAGCAGGGCCTCTGTGATGGCGGTCACCATGCCAGGCCACGGGCAGTGTTGCCCAACAGCAACCTGAAGGGGGAAATGCCACCAACTGAAGAAGGAATAAAAAGTACTGAGGGTTATGGCTTTCAGTGGCCCTCTATCAAAAGGAAGCAAACAAAGCTTCCAAAAATAACAATAAATGCCATTGAATACATACAGGTGCACAAAACTTCTTGTCCACATGTAGCTACAAAACCAGTTGATAAAGAGAGTTCTCAGAATCAGAAAATACTATTCGATCTTCATTTTGCTTTTACTTCTCAGATTAGTGCAGTCATGAGCGTTTCAGGGGTGCAATTGTGGCTTTACCATTCACTGCTGTGTGATCGGGCTTCACCTTCTTTCTTTTTTAGCCTCAGCATCACTGTCTATAAAACAGAGATAAAGGTAGTACTAACTTCAAAAGATCACAGTGAGGATTAAATAAAACAATTTATGTAAAATGTTTTATAGAAAGATTTCAAATTGCTATTATGATTTATTTGCTCTTTGTATGTGTCCTAAATCTGAATTTGACTAACTTAATTTAGTGGGACAATTTATGGAAAGCCAAACTTTTGGGGGTCCAACTTTATTTCCATGTAATTCCAACTAAATGAAACGTAGGTTTGTCATTAGTTGTTCCTGCCTAGTCTTTTGCATCATATCAGTAGCATCCATTGAGAAGCATAGCTGCTGAGCATGGGCCTCAGGTTGGGTCCACGACCCTGGTTCACCCCGAAGTGCCAAGTTCTTTCTCCATCGTGGTAGCATTAAGGAAGAATGTGGCCTTTGGAGCCCAACTGCTGGGTTTGAATCCAAGATTCACTACCTTTTCCCCAGTGTGCCAACGTACTAAACCGCTGTAAATTCATTTTCTCAGGTGCCTGGCACATGCCTAGTATTAAATAAGTATAAATTACCATTATTAGTAGTGGAACAGTAGTAATGAAATCAACTCTAGTGACTGGTGGCCTAGCAATGTCCTCACCAAATATCAGTACTGCCATGAAGGTAAGGTCATATGGGTATAATCTGAACCTCTCCATTTTACATGCCTAAGCACTCATTCATTTGGTAATCAAGTTTTTTGAAATATGTATGATATTCAGATCACCATGTTAAGAACTGTAAGGAATCAAGAGATGAATAAAACATACACATCAGTTTTATAATAAAAGGCACCAATACTCAAAATCCCAAACTGCACTGGGAGATGTCTTTTTGAAATGGAAAGTGTTATTACTTCCATATGACAAGATGCATAAAACACAATCTAAAACTAACGTAATCAGGAAAATTGGTTCCCTTTCACCCATACAAATAGTGGTCAATTCCCAAATTATTAGTGTCATAAAGTTGTTCTAAAAAAACTGATGCCCAAAGGGTTAAGAGAGTACATGCACTGTAAAAAAGGACATTATCAACATTGTTATTAACAGTGTTTGGAACAGACAGACTCGGCACTGCCACATCAAAGTAAGATTTTTATTACACATTTTTCTCAGTGGGAGGAGGAGAGGACCTAGAAACACAGAGCCACACACACTGTGTATATTTAGATATGAAATGCAGAAACACCGAGTCACAGACACACACACAGGCGAGGGCCTGATGGGGACATTCGGCTCGGATCTCTCTGTGAACTTCAAAGTCAGACTGACATGCTTTCAAATTCTCATCTTGTCTCTCGTCAGCTACCCGAACTAGCATAAACTCTTCAAGTTCTCTGAACTTCAGTCTGTTATCTGTACAATGGAAGGGACGTTGTGAAGACTGCATGGAACAGGTACATGTACGGAAGTTGCCTACAGTAGTACACAGCGTGTTGTAAGCAGTCCAAAAAAAAAAAAGGTAGCTATTATAATGATTATTTTATCATTAGTGGTCAATTTTAAGCATTGACTTAAGAATTACTGCCCACTCTGTGGTCCCCTTAGGTCAGAAGAGGCATGCTTGCAGGCTTCCTCTAGGGCAAAAGGACAGCAATGTTGCTAAGGAGCCCTGTGCTTAAGTCCCAGTAGCTACCTCTGTTGACTGCCTGGTGTCCTCAAGTTTTGATTTGGTTTCACTTCTGGACTTCAAGGGTCTCTTTCTTTCTTGTGTGAACACTCCTGTTCTACCTGCTTACAAATCAACACCCTAGATTCCTAACTACCCCTGAGGTTTGAACTTCATCTTTGGTAATGACTCAGTTCCTACCTAGATATTCTTTCTGTCCCACCCTCTCTGCCTTGTGTCTCAGGAGAAATGGCTGCCAAAGGCTCTGGGGGATCCATGTTTATATCAGGGAGCTGTATTCCCATTTCAAAATCCTCTCTCTTCATCTCTCTGCACTTAGGGCCCAGTAACACAAAGCGGAAGGAAGTGGTGGAGGAGGAGTGAGGCCTAATTGGCAATTCCTGCTTGGACCAACAGATTCGCTGTTTGCTTTGGAAAGAAAATGGCCTGCATGCTTTCCCCACTGTTTGCATGAACCTACCAAGCATCTGATCCATCCAATTACATCCCATAGTAAGAGCTGATGGATGTTAAAATTACATGGGTCAGGGCTCAAATACAAGTGCAGTTCTCTCGGCTTGAGTTAAATCAAGTATTTACTTTGAGACCAAAAGTACAAATTGTGAGCTGTTGAATCAGCTGGGGTTCTCAAAATAGAATTTGACCTGAATAGAGATAATTCCGTGAAAACACTACTGGAAACCAAAATGCTTATCTAATCTCTAAGTCTGGCAAAATGTACAGCATTACTGATCGCTGGTACTGGTGAAAGAGTCTTAATTTTTATGTCTAGAGGAAATTAAGCCAAGAAAAAGAGTACCATTTAGTTCAGAGAAAAGATGCTCATACATTTTATATTTTAAATGATTCCGTTTGAGCACTTGGAAAATTAAAAGGCCTTTAGCCAAAAACAGCTGTATGTCACTCGGCTATGCGGAGCTTAACTAAAGCTTGGCCTTATCTAACTTCTCAGAAATACACTAACCAGAGACTATATAAGAGCTCCAGAGCTAGCATATGCCTACAAGGGATTAGAGAGAAACTAAAGAGAGGAAAAGCAACTTACTCATAATGGAAAGTCTAATGGTTATAGATACTAAGAATGAAGGGCCGTTCCAGATTGTCAAATAGAGCTTCAGGCTTGCCATCACTGAAAGACCCTTCCAGCTCGGGCAGGAAGAGCTCCAGTAATTCCTAATAATAGTGAGAAGTGGGATTCCTCTTGGGACCTTTAAAAGCCCATCTTTCCTAACAGTTAAAAGCACACAGTCCAATGAGGAAGAAAATAGCTATTAGTTTTCAGAAAACTATGTCTATTTTTACTCTTATTAACAGAGCACCCAAATCCAATATTATTAGGACAGGCTTTTTTGAACCAGGCAACTAGCTAGGAAGTTTGGCTTCAGGAATACTGAGAATGTTTTCCTGTGGCACTCATCCTACCTATATATATGTTTTTTCAGTCTTACAATGATTATTGTTTCTTGAAATAATGGACATTCATTATAAAAAATTAGAAAATACAGGTAAGAAAAAAGAGAAAAAAGCTAAAGTGAGAGGTGTGGGTGGGCAGGGCAGGAGAGAGTTAAGGGGGGAAATGGGGACAATGGTAATTGAACAACAATAAAAAAATAGGAAACAAAACAAAGATGTAGATAATTTTTCATTTTAAATAATCCATAATTTTAACATAATTATTCACAGTTTCATAAAAAAAATAGCCAAAACCGAACCATAATCTTGCAAGCCATAGCCAACCTCTGCTAATATTTTGGCGTAAAAAACTCCTGATGAGTGAAGAGTGTGTCTGTGTGTTCTCCCTCCAGTGGGTCAAGGCGTAAAACTGTATCTTACTTGAACTTAGTTTTCTTTGTCTAAGTCAAATGGGAAATTGGTCTCTAAAAGAGGACCTTCATTGACCTTTACCAGTCGTTGACACCTTTATGGAAAGGACATCCTCATCAGCCGCTTTGGGAAAAGCTAGCATGAGTCATTGGAAGTAGAAGTTGGAGTTTAGGGCCATTGGTCACCTAAGTTCAAATGTTTAACTGTGGGTTGGGGAAATAAAGGACATGAAAGGGGGATGCTGATAGATGGAAAACCAACATGACCTTCAGAATGATGCTGACAAAGGTCAGCCCTAGGCATAGGAGTCAAACCTTAGGGACCAAACAAAAAACAAAAAAAAAAAAAAACCCCAAGGTTCAGGAAAAGTTGCAAATTCTAAACTTCAAAGGCAATGTGAACAACTTTCAATTGACTGTGTCAGAGATTGTTTTCCCTATTGAGATGACATTTACAGTTTTATTTTACAATATGTCACTTCATAAATTTAAACTTCAGTCTCTTCTGCAACCACCACGTCATATGTCATATTAAAAATAAATATGTACATGTGTGCATGTGTCTATGTGTATATAGGTGAGTGGTATATATACACAAAAAGAGACATACATAGACATGCATAGTCAATCCTCATTATTCACAGAATCTTTATTTGCTCATCACCTACTCACTAAAAGGTAGTCACAATTCCAAAGTCAATACTGGTAGCTCTTTCATAATCATTTTGTGGTATGCAGAGCAATAAAAATTTGAGTTGCTTGACACATGCTTTCCCAACCAGATTAGACAAAGCAAAGCTGTGCCTCCTTGTTTCAGTTCTTATGTTGTACTACAAACAAGGGTTCTTTTTGCCCTTTGTTTACCACCATGCTCTTCAAATTCTTAAGGTTTTTGTCAGGGATTTCACAGTTTAAAATAGAACATAGTGCTGGAGTCCTGTCTTATGTCCCTTAGTGCAAGAAAGCTATGATGTTATTACCAACAAAAGGTGTGTCTGAGACAAGCTTTGTTCAGGCTTAAGTTATGGAACTGTTGACTAGGAGTTCAATGTTAATGAACCAACAATAGATATTAAATAAGGTGTCCTTAAACAGAAACATACAAAAACAGGCTTATATATTGATTATTTGTTAAAAATGTTGTGACCAGAGGCTTACAGGAACCTAACTTTGTATTTCTTAAAGGAACAATGGTTCAATATTCATTAATTCAGTGTATATGGAAAATGTAAAAAGCATAACTACTGCAAAGAATAAGAAGTAACTACATATATTTTTTATTGGGAAATAATTTAAGACTCACATGAAATTTCAAAAAATGCTAGAATTTATGTGCATGCTTCATTGAGCTGTCTCAAATGAAATGTCTTATTTACAAAATGAGGAAATTAATGTTGGTTTAATACTGTTAACTCAAGTATAGATCTTATTCAGACATCACCAGTTTCCCTACATACTTTTTAAATCTATAGTGTTCTAGGCATGGAATTCTTTCACATGTGTGGATTCATGTAACACCACCACAGTCAGCATGCAGAGCAGTTCAATCACCACAGGGACTCTCCCTCACATTACCACTTAACAGTCACACCCAACCCTAGCCCCTCGCCTGTGGTGTCTACTGATCTGTTCTCCATCACTGTTATTTTATTGCTTCATAAGGTTATATGAATGGAATTATGAAACCTAATGTTGATGACATTCATCCAAGTTGCTGAGTCTGTCAATGACTTGTTTCTTTCCTGCTGAGTAATATTCCATTTTTCAGGTGTGACATAGTCTAGTTATCCATTCACCCATTGCTAACCCATTTGGGTTGTTTCCATTTTGAAGCTATTACATATCAAGCAGCTTATCATGTCTCTTTTTACATTAAATTTGTTGGGGTGACATTGCTTAACAAGATTATTTAGGTTTCAGATGTAAAACTCTATGATATAGCATCTGTATATTGCATTGTATGCCCATCACCCAAAGTCAAATCTTCTTTTATCACCATATATTTGAACCACCCTTTATTCCATATTTTTCCCCCACCCCCTTTCCCTCTGGTAACCAAATACTCTTGTCTTTTTATGAGCTTTCCCTTGTTTGTTTTTCTTGTTTGTTCATTTTTGCTTTCAGTTTTATATCCCACATGTGAGTGAAATCTCATGGTTCTTACATTTTTCTTTCTGCTTTATTTTTGTTAGCATGATATTCTCATGATCCATCCATGTTGTCACAAGAGAAAGTATTTCATCTTTTCTTCTGGCTGAGGGGAGGTCCATTGTGTATGTATGTATATATGTGTGTGTGTGTGTGTGTATATATATACACATCTTTTTTATCCAATCATCTATTGACATGCACTTTGGTTCTTGGCCACCATGTCTTGGTCACCATGAATAATACTGAAATGAACATAAGGGTGCATATATCTTTGTGAATAAATGTTTTCAACTATTTCATGTAGATACCCAGAGGAGGTTTGGCTGGGTTGTATGATAACTCTATTCTTAATTTTTTGAAGAGCCTCCGTGCTGTTTTTCATAGAAGTAGCACTGTTTTACATTCCTACCAACAGGGAATGAGGGTTCCTTTTTCTCCAAAGCCTCTCCAATACTTCTTATTACTCATCTTGTTGAAAATAGTCATTCTAACAGTTGTGAGGTGATACTTCATTGTAGTTTGGATTTGCGTTACCACGTCTTTTAAGATTTACTGAAAACTGGTTCAAACACCATACCCAGTATAGTGGGGAAACCCTGTTTTTCTCCCTAGGGACAATTGGAGTATGGGGTATGACTGAGCACTTATATTTCTACTAGTTGCCTCTATCTTCAAGATTCTACTTCTTTTGAATTCTTATACTCCATTCTGCTTTTTACCTTTCTTGTGTACTAGTATTTTTTTTTATTATTTCATGTTGCCCTACTTGGAACTACTATGGTCTTTTTACTTTCTTATTGAAGGCTATGTTTTTTTGAGGGGCCTTCACTGAAGGTTTCAGACAATAGAAGGGGATTCTGTCACTATAAACTATACCACTAATGTGCACCCTCCTAGTTTAAATGTCCTTGGATTATTCCTGCATGGAGGATTTTGAATGGTCTCTCTGGTGAGCAGGCTCTATTTTTCTTCTCTGTCTCTAGGCAGGTCTCTGTCTTGTTTCTTTGACCTCCTTCCCTTTCCAATCTAGATCATCACCAGCAACTCTTGTCTTCTCTTCATTTTTTTTTTAATACAGAAGCAGGTTAGTTATCTTTGTCTCACGTTTAGTTCATTCTGGACTAGCCCTGTGAACAATGTTTCCAGAATCAAAATTGTTCACCCATCGAGACATTTTACTAAATAACACCTTTCCAAGAGAGTTCACCTATCAGCTCTTAAAGGACCACATTTTCCTTCCTCTATGACATTTGTTATGGAAGCCCTCAGAGCATAGGACTACAAAAAATTGCTTTATAGCCAATTTTGTATTACTTGAACTCCTTAAAGTATTTAAGCATGCTTTCCAATATGACACCTTATTAAAAGGTAGTCAGATACTGGCCGCACTGGAAATCTGCCTTTACAGCTCCTACTGCAGATTGTCCACGAGTGCACTCATGGACCAGTACAAAGCATGAATCCTTCTGTTTAGAGCTCACAGTCATTCTAATCATTATACATGGGGACAAGTCCCTTTGCTATGCCTGACGGAAGGAGGGATTCAGCGGTATTAGATGGAAAACAATTCATGAAGAGCTCTGCTGACCCCCGGGAAGGGAAGGAGGCTCCTCACTTGTCCTAGTTGTCTCTGTCTCCAACTGGTCAGGGCCCCCACTCCCAAATCACTTCTATGAGCACTCATTCACTGCTCTCTAGGTGCCAAGGATACAAATGTAAGAAGCTCATTATCTTGTCCTCAAAGTACTCTGATTGGTTGCAGAGAAAGATAAGCAAAAGACTAATTATTTGAAAATGGTGCTTTTTCAGAGATACAGCCCAGCTGGGAGAGTTAGACCGCAGGTATCTAAGCCTGCAGAAATGCAAGCTGGAAAATAACACAGTTCACTTCATGGGAGGCAAACTGTTCGGCAGCAATGTTGAAGGGCACAGGCAGGCTCGAACCAGGAGGAAGTAGAATCAAGGGACTAGAAAGTAGGTGTAATAATCCAGGTTAGAGATGATCAAGTTCTTTTCCAAGGCAGAGTTGAAGGAGATGAAGATGAAGACCAAACAGGTGAGAGCCGACTCCACAGGTTTTGGTGACTAACTACAATGTAGAAAGTGAGAGGGAAGAAATAGAAGAATGCAAGAGGTTTGCAGATGGGAAGGCAGGGAGAACAACTTTCTGTCAGCTAAATGGCCTCAAGAGAAGGAACACACTGGGGGTTGCTGCGGGGAAATAGTATGCATTTATTCTTTACTCCTCTCTGAGGTAAACAATGTTTTTAGACATGCAGATGGCAGTGGAAAAAAAGACAAGTGTGCCGATGATTTCTCGTTGAATTGTACACTTGAAACCCGTATGGTTTTGCAAACTAAAGTGACCACAATAAATTCAGTTGAAACAAGGCAGTCTTAAATCTGATGAACACATGCTGAGGACTCAATAGTTGTTGAATGAAATACAACTAACTCAGAACTCAGAAGAGGACTAGAGATATAACTGAAATTTAGGGTTACAGATGGGATCAGTTGTCATCCAAGAAGCCTCTTGTTCCAAAATTACATTGCAATCCTTCCCTTCTTCCTCTCCACTCCCCTCTACAAAATTCCCTTTTCCTTACTAGAAGAACACTTGATATTGATACCTGAAATACTTAGAGGTCACACACCCAAGCATCTTTAAGTTAATTGCTTATATTATTTTTATGTAACTGTATATGTCTACTTTAATATGAATTTTTAAAACATATTGAAAAAAACCTGTTTTGAACTTTTATTCCAGTCTTATCTCCTCTTGAGACTGGAGGAGTCATTTCTATACATTAAAGATCTTTTAATACAAAATAGAATTTTCATCAGTTATGTGTCCTGTCAGGGAACCTTATCACTTGCTACCTTTGTTTTAATAAGTGCTGGAGTTTATTATACAATTCCTCTTTTTTCTCATTATTTTTTAGGTAGATTAGATAGAACTAAATAAGGACATGAAATAAAGTTTACATTCCTAAAACAAAACAGAAAACTTTTAACAGCTTTGTTACTCAATTGCTGGAATCAAGAATAAAGGGGATTTCCATTGGCCCATGTGCATGTTTTTATGCCAGTACCAGGCTGTTTTGATTACAGTGGCCTTGTAATACAGTTTGGTATCAGGTGTTGTGATCCCAGTGGAACAGAACAGAGAGCCCAAAAATAAACCCAAGTCTCTATGGTCAATTAATATTTGATAAAGGGGGCAGCAACATAAAATGGAGTAACAATAGCCTCTTTAACAAATGGTGTTGGGAGAACTGGACAGCTATGTGCAAAAAAAATGAAACTTGAGCACCAGCTTACACCATACACAAAAATAAATTCAAGGTGGATAAAAGATTTAAATATAAGCCATGACACTATTAAAGTCCTACAGGAGAACATAGGCAGGAAAATCTCAAATATTTCATGCAGCAACATTTTTACTGATATGTCCCCCAAGCAAGGGACATAAAGGAAAGAATAAACAAATGGGATCCCATCAAAATAAAAAGCTTCTGCACAGCTAAAGAAAACAGTATTAAAATAAAAAGAGAACCAACTATATAGGAAAACATATTTGCCAATGATACCTCAGACAAGGGTTTATTATCCAAAATATATTGAGAACTTACACAACCTCACTCAAAGAAGACAAGCAACCCGATTAAAAAATGGGCAAAGGACTTGAACAGACACTTCTCCAAGGAGGACATACAGAGGACCCAGAGACACATGAAAAGATGCTCGATAACACTAGCTATCAGAGAGATGCAGATTAAAACCACAATGAGATACCACTTTACACCAGTCAGAATGGCCATCATAAACAAAGCAACAAGCAACAAGTGTTGGAGAGGTTGTGGAGAAAAAGCGAACCCAGTACACTGTTGGAGGGATTGCAGACTGTTACAACCACCATGGGAAATAGTATGGAATTTTCTCAGAAAACTAAAAATGGATCTGCCTTTTGACCCATCAATTCTACTGCTAGGATTATATCCTAAGAACCCTGAAACACCAATCCAAAAGAACCTATGCACCCCAAGGTTCATAGCAGCACAATTTACAATAGCCAAGTGTTGTAAGCAACCAAAGTGCCCATCAGTAAATGAATGGATCAAAAAACTGTGGTACATTTATACAATGGAATACTATGAAGCAGAAAAAAAGGAGCTCCTACTCTTTGTGGCAGCATGGATGGAACTGGAAAGCATTATGCTAAGCAAAATGAGCCAGGCGGTGAAAGACAAATACCATATGGTCTCACCTTTAACAGGAACCTAAACATCAAAACAAAGAAATGAACAAAATATAACCAAAGACACTGAAATAGAGAATAGGCTGACAGTGTCCAGAGGGGAGAGCGGAGGGAATTTCAGGGGAATTTCAGGGGAGAATGGGAAGGGTTTACAGGAACAAGTATAAAGGACACATGGACAAAAACTAGGGGGCATGGAAATGGGAGGGGTGGGGAGGGTTGGGTGGGTGGGCTGGGATAGAAGTAAAAGATAAAAAATTGTACTTGAAAAACAATTAAAATAAAATTTTAAAAAAAGAAAAGGAGATTTTACATGAAGTCATATATTAATCAGAAGTTCCCAGTTGCTTCCAAACCATACCTTAAAGGCTTTGTCTATGTAACTAAATTCTCTATTATTGTTTTCTCACATTTTCCGCGCATGTCTAGAATGGCTTTTGCATTACTGAATAACTAATATGCACCTGCTAATCCTTTCAGAAGTGTTTACCTGCATGAAGCTTTCTTTCATAGTGTTTCAAGGAGCTATGAGGAAAATCACTTTGAGCAAGCAGAAGTTACTCGCCTTTTGCTCCTCAGTCTTTTATGTGGAGAGAAGAGCTTGTGAGCCCCCACGATCTCAGCTGAAGACAGTGGATGGCTCCTGGAAGAAGAGAAGAGAGAACCATGTCTCTGCTCCAGCAGGTCTAAGTCGACTCTGCCTCCAGATGAGAACACACTGCCCCCTTTGACCACTGCACTCATCTGCCAGAGTCTGGAAATCAACAGCAATTTGGATCCTTGGGGCTACTTGGCCTGATGATAAAAAAGAACAGTGGTTGGTTTCTCTCTTCTTCAGGAGAGAGACAAGCCAGGAACTACATTTTTTTTTTCCTTTCTCCTCCCACTTTACAAGCCAATTGCTTTGGGTCCAAGTGAACTCCAGAAATGCTTGGTTTGACTCTAAAAAAGGAGCTCCCTATACAATGTTCACACACGCCTTATTAAATTTATTGTGAATTTTATGTGATTACAACTTGAATTTTTCTTCCCTTTTGCCAGTCTCCACTGTTTGTATAACATATATGCCTATTTATTACTGTTAAAAAATAGAGCCACTGAGACACCAAAACTAACCCAAAAGGTTTATTAAAAGTACAAATAAAATAAGACTCTTTGTTTACGATGTAAGTAAAAAAAATTGAAAATTGCTTAGACAGGATGAAGACAACTAATTTTAAAAGAAACAAAGGGGTAAAATGTGCATTGGAAAAAAGGTTAAAACCTCCAACCTCTGGTAATTGTCTCTGGGCAGGGGCGGGTAGACTGTGGGTTGGTCAGTTTTTTTCCTTCTTGCTATGTTCTCCATTTTTCATTTTTTCTTTAATGAGCATGTGTTTCCAAAGTTTCTGCCTCCCATTTGCTCAGTAAGTAATGACACTCATGTGCCCTTTTGACTCTGTTGCAATTTTTTGGAACTGCCCCCAGGTTCCTCCAGAGCCTGGTTTCTCACTGTTGCTTGGATAATGTGGGAAGGCCACGATCTGGACAAGGGTTGACTCTGCTTCTGCAGTTAAGAATGAGGATGAGTGAGAACTTGAGTAACAAAGTCACTGAAAAACGAGAGAAGCATCTCACAAAATATGCCTAGATCAGTTTTCTTGCTCATCTCTCCACCTGCCCCTCCACATTTAGCTTTGATGAGCATCACTGTGTGTTTCCCTGTGGGGATAGTCCGGCTGAGATCAGCTCCGTGCATTCCAGGTCCTCAAAACAGGCTGCATCACAACCTTAGTCTGAGACTAGATGGTTCTTTAACAGACTTTATTAGCCTTTGTGTCCAAATAGATTTGTTTTATTTCCCATTTTCTGACACTCCTGTTGTCTTAGTTCTCTTGTTAAAGAAAGTATTTTTTCCTTTTCTTCCATATATTTCTAAGAAGTGAATTCAGAAAGATAGAGACAAGAACTCTAAGGTCAGCCTCAGTGGCACACTGGTGCATTCATTGTGTGAAGACACAGAACTGGGCATAAAACTACAAGAGACGGATCATGCCTTTAATGAGATCAAGGTCCAACAAGGCAGACTGACAGGTAGAGCAATTGCAACACCCTCTGGAAAATGACATGTGGATAAACATAGAGGCTTTAAGAATACATGGAAGGCTTGACTCAGCTGAAGTGAGGGTGTAATCAGAGAAGACTTTTCAGAAGAGGCAAAGACCTGAAGGAAAAACAGAAATTAGGGAGTGGGGAGAGGTGAGTAGGCATTCCAAGCAGAGGAAACTGCATGTTCAAAGACCAGAATCATGAAAGACAGGCTGTGATTACTCCAGGATGACTTGAATACTAACTATAAGGAAAGAAGAAGGGAATGACAGAGCCAGAGAGGCAGTTGGGGGCCTATCCTGCTATATCAAGTGAGGGCAGTGGAAAGAGCACTGCAGGACATTGAAACAGATGAGAATATGATCAGGTATTGTGCCGTTTTAAAGTTATGAAGGATTTCAGAATTAGGTGCGCCATCTTGCAATTCAGGACACTGAGATCCAGAGAGGTTAAGCGATTTGCACAATACCACACATCTTGTTAAGAGTAGAGCTGAGTCTAGAACAGTTTAAGATTCTTTATACTTCATCACATTGTCTCTCCCAAAAGGCAGACAGCTGATCACAGTCCTGAGTCAAGCCACTTCCTCCAGAGTTTTGCACAAGACTTTATGTTCAAGAATAAAGGTTGCTTGCCTATGAAGCAGTTGCAAGAGTAGCCTCCCCTACTATGAAAGCAGTCTGCACTGCTAACATTTCTGAAACCAGTGCCCTGTTCAAGATAGAAATTAATTTATTTGAAATAAATGAAAAGGTGGGATCAGCAAAATAGAGAGATTATTCTTAAAGCATCTTCTCCTCCCTGGATTTCTGTCCAAATGTCCTCAACCCCTCCGATTCCTCTTACCTTTCTAAGTACCTTTGTTCTCTTCTGATCTCTTTTTTTGTCTTCTCTTTCCCATCACTCTCAACTTCTCCTTTCCTATACCCTCAATAGTGGGCAGTTGGAATTAAAGATTGAGGAGCAGGTTGGAATCCTGAAGAGGAAACTCAAAATATCATAGGTGCATTTTCCCCCCAATGTTGGCTCTTAGCTCAAAATTAGCTTTCTTCTAACCTCTTTGCCACTTTGTCATCACACAGTGGGAACCCCAGAAATGTTACAAAAATCACACAATCAATGCTACTGAATCCCCAGAGCCCAGCAGTTGATTCATGGCTCCCAATCCTCCCACCAGAGATGAAAAGCCATCCAAACACTAAGCAGATCGGAATTCCAGCTGCTTCTGAGCCACCTAGTCAGGGCCAGTGGAGGAGAGAAACGAGGCTATGTCAAGGTCAGCCACTTTCGGACTGTTGGGATCTGGCTGTTGGGCTTTGGCCAACAGTGCTAGAGAGAGACTGAAGCCACTGCCCCTCTGGAGCCAGGCTGGATAGGTATGGGAAGAGAGGCAGCTTTATCCCTCTGCCCTTTTGAACTTGTTGAGCCGCCAGCAGGAAGGCGGCCAGGGGACCAGGGCACTGAGAGAAGGAAGAAGATGATGCTCCTTGGTGGGAGTAGCTCTGTCTTTGCATGATACATCGGCCCACGGAAGCCAATCTCACTTGCAGATAAAGCGCATTTATTTTGTCCAGCTTGGAGCTGACAGGAGGAGGTTCACTGGCGGGATGGTTTCCGGCCTATTCATACTTGTTCTGGTAAAACCACCTCTGGGGGAAGGCGTCTAGGTTGCTTCCTTTCCTTTGGGACTGCTAAGCACCTGCTGACGGTGGGGCCTTCGGCTGACTCCAAAAGGCCTCTGCCCTGCTGGGGCTTTTCCCGCAGCCACCTGAGTCACACAGGCTTCTAGCAGCAGGCCTGTTGACAGGGAGCAAATGACAGATGAGGCAGGAGGATCTCATCCCCTTCCAGGAAGAAGATGAAAGCAACATGGGGTCTCCATCCAGCAGTGGCGATTTCTGTTCCCTCTGGCCAGCGGCGCTGGGAATCTAACAGAGGGTGGTCCAGAAGGAATGTGCCCGAGAAGATGAGGGACTGGGAAAGGGAAGCTCTTGGGGTGGGAGAGGCCCCGCTCATGGCCTGGATGGCAGGCCAGCTACTCTGAAAGTCTCTAAATCTATGGAAAAATTGATTCTAGCCTTTTTATTTTTTGATTGAATGTCTAAAGTATTTAATATTAGGTGCTTCTTACATTTACATGTAACAAAATGTCCCAATTATAAATATGTCCTCTTTTGTATACCACTTTGTTCCAGTTCTGCTCTGATAAGTTCATATTATTGGGTCACTCAGTGATTCTAAAAGCACTGCAGAGCGTCTACTGTCTGCAGGGTCTGGGGGCACAAAGATTGATGAACCCAGGTCCTGTCCTTGGAGAGTTCCATCTGAAAGGGAAGAAAGCATGTACATGAACACGTTGAACTTCACTGGGATAGACTTGGAGCAGGTGTTGAGTCCAATTCTTTGGCACTTGGGCCAAATCAGAGACTATTCAGAGCAGATATTTGACATGGGAGGGGAGGGTTGAGTAGGCAGAGAGCAGTCGAAGGCAGATGGGCTTGCAAGCTGGGGTGTGTTCAGGAGTTGTGAGAAATCCATTTAAACTGAGGCAAAGATTTCTTATGGAGCAATGGTGGGAGATGCTCTGGAGAGCAAAATCAGGACAACCCGCTCCCCACCCACTAAAGGACATTGTCAGCTGTGGTACTGGCATTTGTATTTCATGTTGGCAAGGGCTTCCCAAAGTTTCTGAGTGTGAGGATCCCTCTTTTGACATCAAAAAGTTAGCAAATTGAGAGGAAACTGAGAGGCCATTGAGTGAAACAAACAAAAATGGCAGAAGCACTAAAAAGCACTTGGTTATCTTGGATAATAGCTCTAATAAACCATTAATTCATTCAACAAAACATATTTACCGGGCACCTACTTTGTTTGGTTCTGGAGACACGTAATCAAACAGGGCTTGTGAAGCAGATGTGAAGGACACGATTCTCCAGCGCAGTGAAAATTTTTATTGTAACAGCTGTAATCCAAATTTCTCTTAAGGAATTAACTGTGCTTGACAAATTACTTTAAGTTCCTATAACTAGAAGATAGCATAAGCAAAAAACAAACAAAAGCTATTCTCTGTAAGACAGTGTGAACTTCCCCTTAAAAGTATAGGGTGGGGGACGGGCAGAGAGTCAAGTGCGAGAACAGAGGGCGGAGCAAGGAAAGGGGAGGAGAGGAACACTAAGACAACAAAAGGCTAGACTGCAGAGGCTAGAGGGACTGCAAAAGGCTGCAGAGGGTAAAGGGACCGTAAGTAGCCCTTTGGTATCTAAAATGAATTTTAAGATGGGGAATAAATATTACAAAATTGTCTGTCATTTGTTTTCCCGAATAGCACAATGTAAACCTTCGCTATGATGTCCACACATTTAATAAATTGTAATAAGGACTAATGCTTTCAGGAAGGGACAGTTTTTAAAAAAAATTGGAGACACAGCCTAAGTTCTTGTTTGAGTCAGGGCTGGTGGGCACAGAGACAACACACACAGCAGCCTGAACCCAGAGGTCAAGTTCACTGTGAGCATGGATGTGTTCCTGGATGATGAAACTAATCTGGGCCTTGGCTTTTTCAAGAGAATTTTAGGATCAAGTTATTGGTTCTATCTATGCAAAATCCCATTGATTTTGTTAAAGTTAGAATCATAATAAATTTACACATTTATGAAAAGTGACCCTTCCCATCCTTGTATGCAGTATCTCACTAAGTATGTAGGTTTCTTTTATGTCCTTCAATAAATTGTTATAGCTTTCTTCATAAAAACCATACAGATTTTTATTAGACTTATTTTAAATACCTTATAATTTTAGTAGCTGTGAATATGATCTTTCTTTACATTCTACTTTCTAATTGGCTGCCACTAGTGTATAAAAACAATACTAATTTTGTATATTGATCCAATGCCCACTGACTTGGCTGAAATCTCTTGTTTGATCAAAGTTTGTCTACATTGTCTTAAATTTTCTATGTATAAATAATATTCTGGGTCGAATAAATAACTGTGATGGTTCATTTTATCTGTCAGCTTTGCTGGGCCACAGAGTTTCCAGGCATTTGGACAACATTGTTCTGGGTGTGTCTGTGAGGCCGTTAAGGGGTGAGATTGACATTTGAATTGGCAGGCTGAAGAAAGCAGGTTACTCTGTCTAATGTGGGTGGGCCTCGTCTGGTCAGTGGCAGACAGAACTAGAACAAAAAGACTGAGTAGGAGGGAACTCCTCCTGCGTGACTGGTTGAGCTGACACATTGGTCTTTTCCTATCTTGGACTGAACCATCAGCTCCTCTTGGGTCTCTAGCCTGATAGTTTTCAGAACAAAACTTACACTATCAGCTCTCCTGCTTTTCAGGCCTTCGGACTCAGAGTGAAACTACACATAGGTCCCCTGGGTCTCTAGCTTGCTAAATGCAAATCTTGGGACTCATCAGCCTTTATAATTATGCGAAGCAATTCCTTATAATTAATAACTATACACACACATTCCTTTGTTCACGTTTCTCTGGAGACCACTAACTAATAATAAATGTTTATTATATAATAAATAATAAATAAATAATACTGTGGATAAAATTTTCACTATTAATTTAAATTACTTAATAATTACAAATATATCCAGGTTGCTTATGTTTCTTACTTCAATTTTAGTCATTTATATTTTTCTGGAAATAATATCTACTAATGTTAAAATTTACTGACAGATTCTTATTTTTGTGACCTCTATTCTTCTATAGTTAAAATTCCTATTTCTTTTTATTATTACTTGGATATTTCTTCTTTATTCTCACCAATTTTGCCATAGCTTGTCAATCTTCAAACCAGTGTTTAATTTTTTATTTACTAAGTTATATCTTTTAAAATATATATTTTCTTAATTTTACTTTATTAGAGTTTTGATTAGCCCATTAATTTTTAGTTTGTTGTTAACATATGCACTTGATACTATAAATTCCCCTCCTAAGCACTGCAAATTTTACTTGTAGAATTTTCTTGTCACTTGTTGATTGTAAATAATTAATGTTTTCTTTATAATTACTTATTTGATTCATAAATTATTCTGAAGTGTAATTTTTAGTTTCTATTCTGATGGGTTTTTAAACAATTATTGATTTTTAACTTCAATGCATCATGATAAAGCTGTTTTTATTAAATTAATTATTTTATAGCTGATGAGATTACCTTTGTGATTTAGAACTAGATAAAATTTTAAAATGTTTTACATGCATTTTGAAATAATGTGTGTACCAGTTTTCTACATATCTCCATTGCAAATGACATAACATTTTCAGATCTTCTATATCCTTACTAAATTTTTATTTGTTTATTATTTCTTGAGAGGAGTATATTAAACTCTCCCCCTACATAAGTCAGTTTCTCCTTATAATTTTTTTTCCATATTGAAGCTAAATGTATGCTGCTTACAGATTCAGAATTTAATATATTACTAGTAAATTATTTTATTAAATAACAACTTCATTACTGGTGATAATTTTCCTTAAATTTTATTCTAATAGATTTAATATACTAATTTAGAATATAATATTCTGATATTATAATTTAATACAGTATAATTATAATAATTTATATTACACATAATAGTTATTTTAATGTTGATATATATGTGTGTGTATATATACATACATATAATAGTTATATAACACATAATAGTTAAATAACACATAATAGTTATTTTAATGTTGATATATATGGGTGTGTATATATACTTATGTTGGTTCTGTTTTTCTGAGGAATGTTAAGTACACTGTGTTTCTTAAAAACAGCACAAAATACAGTTTTGTGCTTTGACCTAAAATGATTCTTTTTCTATTAATATGGGAGGTCAATAAATTTATGTAAAAACTTATGTTTAGTCATCTGTGATTTTACATTATACTATCCATCTATTATTTATTTCTACTCTTTATCTCTGCACTGTATTTTATTTAAAGACTACATAGTTATATTTATTTCTTTGTTTTGCTTTTTAATAAGTTGGAAAGAACATATACAACTTTTAGTTACTCTTATAGTTACTTTTATATTTTAAAATATACATACAAAGTATCGAGCCATGTAATATGAAATATAGAGACATTTATTGAAGAAGATATGAGAAGCATCATACATAGGGCAATGACATGTCACTCCCCTTCAAAGCAGGCACCTTGGGACCTCACATAGATCTCCCAATCACCATCAGCTGTTCCATCATATTTTTCTGAATTTCAATGATGGTCTGAAATCTCTTCCCTTTCAAAGGTGATTCTAGTTTGGGGAAAAGCCAGAAGTCACAGAGCACCAAATGTGGGCTATAGTGAGGCTGAGTCACTTGGGCGATTCAACGTTTTACAAATAACTCAGCATGAAACCTGATGCATGAGGGGATGCATTGTCATGATCACCAGTTGCCCTTAGCTCCAGCCTTCTGAATCCTCCCAGTATTTTCTATGGAAGCATGTTCAAGCTTAAAGCAATTATTCTTCAAACTAACATGAGCATGTATTTATTTATTTTGGGGGGCATAGTATTATTTTTTATTATACTTTTTTATTGTTTGATTACAGTTGTCCGAACTTATCCCCCATTGCTCTCTCCCACCCTGCCCACCCCCACTCCCACAGTCAATCTCCACCCTGTTGTCCATTTCCATGGGTCCTTTATACATGTCCCTTGATGCAGATTCATTGCTTTACTCACTCAGTCATTTGAATGCAAGGACCACACAGTACGCATGCTCACTCAACACTGTCTACTGCCCCCACTGCCTCGTACAGTCAAATCATCATTGTTCAGGCAAGTGCATCCCAGTCAACTCCCCTTGGCTGCCAGGTTACATTAATGTTGCAAAAAAACATTCTCATTATAATAACAATGGCTGGACTTTTTCTGTACAGACCTTGTATTTTAGCCTGTATTTTTCCAAGTATTAATGCTTAAGGGTACAAGATTGAAATGAAACTTTGCCAAATACCCCAGAAAACCCTCTATGTGTTCCATCCCAATCATGGTCCCAGTCTCCCCTCAAAAATACAACTCCTTCCAGACTTTCCTAGTAATCACTCCTTTGCATGCCCTTTGAATTTTATCACCCAAGTACGAATCCTATAGTCTTGTTCATCAGTTGTCTTTTAAGTAGTAATTTTATGTTTCCCATCCATTCTTTTATTTTCCTTATAATTTATGTGTTGAAGAACCAAAAAAATTAACCATTAGAGTATCCCACAGCCTGCTTTTGCTGATCACATACTTGTGGTTCAGTTCAACATTTTCATCTTTTGTATTTCCTGACTACAAGCAACTGAAGCTGGAGACAAACTCAGTCCTGTTGGCAAGACCCCAGGAGGCACACAATGTCTAATTTTTCCCTTCTTGTGCTATTTGCAGCCATCAGTGATCAGCCTTGCAGATCAGAACATAACATTAAATTCACTCATTTTGTTTTGATGTATTAGTTGAAAATAATTTTATGTGAGATTTCCCTTCATCCACCATTTGGTTATTCTGTGGTACAGTTCATACATAAAAAGCAGAGTAAACTTGAATTTTTTTTATTCACCCAGTTTTCCGGTTATTAGTTGGTTCCTTGTCATCCTTAAAAGGTGACCAATTGATTTGTCAAAAAATATTCCACAGATTTAAAAACATTAGATGGGTTTTAATCTAATCATTTTAACCTAAATAAAACTTGAATTCTGTATGTTAATTTTATCTCAGTGGTTTTTTAAAAAAAACCCATAATATTTTATATTTGGCTAGTAAGATTTTCCTCAAATTGGCTATTAGGGTTTGGGGTTTTGTTTGTTTGTTTGTTTGTTTTTGAATAGTAGTAAATTTTGACAGCTTTTTTGCTACCTGGTATGATATACAAAATAAATATATTGTTCACTGCATATTTTTACATATATATTAAAATACTTTGTAATGTCATACTGATATTTCCAACTCCAATTTAGAACTACAAGATTTTTGCTTAACCTTTTCTATGTTATATCTGTATCTCTTCTACATGACTGAAAATCCTGGTTCTCAAAGACATGAGGGATGGTAGAATTAAAATATACCATAATTACTCATTGCCTTTATCAACTCATCACATACAATAGTCTCAGAATAAAATTTAACATTACCACAACCAGTCATAATTACAAAAACAA
Source organism: Tonatia bakeri (assembly GCA_004024845.1). Classification (NCBI taxonomy): domain Eukaryota; kingdom Metazoa; phylum Chordata; class Mammalia; order Chiroptera; family Phyllostomidae; genus Tonatia; species Tonatia bakeri. The sequence goes on from PVIA01002774.1 coordinate 32,077, forward strand.
TTCAATTTTATTTTCATGTGTTCCCCTCCTTCTTCCTCACAATTTTTTGGTTGTATAATATCTGTATTTTTAGTTCATTTGACCATTGCATATTATAACTTCTTCCCTTTAAAACTCATTTAGTCTTATTTCAGCAAGTAACTATATGTTTAATATTTACCACAAGTCATTAGGTCAATGTCTTACTATTCATTTAGCTTATCTGAAACTTGTTTTTCAGATTCCTTAGTAAAATCTCATGGAAACAATATTTCCTGAGCTCTTGAATGTTGATAACAGTTTCTGTCTCCTTTATATTTGAAAGCCAGTTTTGTTGGACATAAAATTCTTGGCTCATATTTTATTTCCTTGATTATCTTAAGTATGTTACTCCATTTTTTTTCTGATGTAAGTGTTAATGTCAAAAAGTCCAATGATAATGTAGTTTTAGTTCCCTTGTAAGTTACTTGCTGTTTTTGCCTAGATGTTGATTTTTTTCTTTTTCTGCAATGTCCAATAATTTTATTAGAATAAGTCCCTCTTCTTAGGTATACAATGTACTCTTTCAATGTATTATTTAAAATCTTATATCAGCAAAATGTTCTTGAATTATAGCCATCATTATTTTACTGTTTTTTTCTTCCTTTGATAAGTCTCCTATTATCAGTATTTTGGATCATCTTTTCCTGTCTTCCATATTTTCCACTTTCTCTCAACCTCCCTTTATCTTGTTCTTCCTCTTGATTCTAATGTTTCCTCCTTTTCATCTTCTATTTCACTTTAGGTAATTGTCATGTTTATTCACTCTTCTTTTCCTTCTAAGTCATTTCAAAACTGATGTTTTTCTTATATTTTTATTGTTTTACTGAATGTCATCTTGTTTTTTAATTCTCATTTATGTTATTCTTTCACATCTAGCATAATTTTCTTAATCCTTTTAGTTTGGTTGAAAATAATCCATCACAGTGTTATCTGTTTTTTTAACATGTCCCTCTGGAATGCTTTCCTTGTCTGTGGGGATGTTACTCTGCAGTTTAATCTAGTTTCTTTCCTGTAATAACTTTGCATAGGATTTGGCTTCAGTACTTTTCTGATGCTTATTTTTAGGTGAATTTAATTTTCCTGAACTTTTAGAAGGCAGCTTGGTTCAGAGAGTCCTTCTGATTGCACAGAGCAAACTTTTCTATTGTTTTTATATAGTACTTAAAAATACAGTGGCTTATTTTCTAAACACCCCTGTGCTCTGTTGCCTCTACATTTCTCCTCCCAGCAGCTGTTCTGCTGGAGGAGAAGTAATGTGGAGCCCAAGAGAGTCCTGGCGGGTCTGTTTATGTTATACTCTTTCCACAGAGAGGTTGAGTCTTTGTCCCCTACCCTTTGACCTGGACTAGATTATGACTACTTTGACAGCAGGTGGGATATCATATGACTTCCAAAGCTAGAATGTAATAGACAGTGAAGCTTCTGCTTTGTTTGCTGAAATACTTTCACAGGAGCCCTCAGTACAGTAAAAAGTCTTTCTACCCTAAAGCCATGATGTTTTAGCCCAACCATGAAGAGGCTCTTGTGAGAGCCCTTTGACTGAATTCTAGCTGAACACAGCCTTTAAGCTATCTCAGTCCAGGCAATAGGCATATAAGTAAAGAAACACCCAGATAATTTTAGTCCCAAGCCTTGGAGTCATCTAAACCTTTTATTCTTCTCAGCTATGGCCCAAAATATCACAAAGAAGGAACAATATCTTACTATACTCTGACCAAGTTCCTGACCCACAGAATCCATAAACATAGCACAGTGGTTTGTTTTATGCCTCTGAGTTTTGGTATGGTTTGTTATGTGGCAGTAGTAACTGAAATGGGTGCATTGGACTAGGGTTTGTAAACCTCCAGAGTGACAAACAAGGAAATGATTTGGAATATTGGTGTAGATACTTATAAAGGAGAAGACACAAGTAACTGGGTAGCTCTTGTTGCTGAACGTCTTGTGGTTTCCAATTCTCTGCTTTCAGCAAAATTATAAGAAGCAGTTTATTAATTAATCAGCTGTAGATAATTTAAATAACTTCTGATGTTTGGTGGCTATGTGATTTTGGTATACAAGTCAGAAAAAATTCAAAGAATACATGGCATTGCTAGAAACAAAGAACAAAATTCTTTCTTTTTTTATTTGTGTGAACGATATTTCTCCTCATTTTCATTTGTAAAAATAAAAAATAAGAATAGAACAGATGCTGATTCACAGTTCATGTTAATGTTGAATAATATTCATCCATAATCATATGAATTGATTGACCAAAAGACAAATGGTCTTATATTGTTAAGAACTGCACTACCCTAGAAAAGTCAGAACAGAAGATGGAGGTGTAGGTAGAAATGCTTCGCTTCCTCACACAACCAAAAGAAGGATAACAACCAATTTAAAAATAATAAACAACCAGAAATGCCAGAAAATCAAATTGCATGGAGCTCCAACAACCAAGGAGTTAAGAAAACATTCACTCAGACCTGGTAGCAGGGTTGGAGATGGGAGACAGGCAGCCAAGTGCAGAGGACGCCCAGCAAGGCCATGGACTGTGAGGGTGAGGGGGGCTGGCTGAGAGGATGCACAGCAAGGTGGCAGACTGCACAGGTGAAACGGAGCTGGCTGAATGGAAAGCTAAAGACTCAAAACTAGCTGTAAAATACTGTGGGAGCATTGCAACATCAAGAGAAACTCCCATTCTCACAGGAGAGTTGGCTGGAAAGTGGAGCTAGAGCAGAGCAAGCGAGCAGCATTGTTCCCTCTCTGGCTCTTCCCCAACAGACAGCTCCACAAGGCAGCAAAGACGGTTGCCCAGCCTGGGCGAATACCTAAGGCTCTGCCCCCTTATAACATAACAGGTGCATTGAGACAATGAATTACGGCCCAAATGAAAGAAGAGATCAAAACCCCAGAAAAAGAACTAAGCGATGAGGAGATATACAACTTATCTGATGCAGAGTTCAAAACAATGATAATCAGGACGCTCACAGAACTGACTGAGCTCAGTTGCAAAATGAAGGAAGAAATGAAGGCTACCCAAACTGAAATAAAGTAAAATATACAGGGAACCAACAGTGAAGAGAAGGAAACGAGGACTCAAATCAACAATTTGGAACAAAATGAAGAAATAAACATCCAACTGGAACAGAATGAAGAAATAAGAATTCAAAACAAATGAGGAGAGGCTTAGGAAACTATGGGTCAACTTTAAGCACTCTAACATCCAAATCATAGTGGTGGCAGAAGGAGAAGAACAAGAGAATAAAATGAAAATTCATTCAAAAAAATAATGGAGGAGAACTTCTCCAATCTGGTAAAGGAAGTAGATCAAAGAAGTCCAGGAAGCCCAGAGAGTCCTAAAGAAATTGGACCCAAGGAGGAACATACCAAGGCACATCATAATTAAGTTACCCAAGATTAAAGATGAAAAGAGAATCTTAAAAGCAGAAAGAGAAAAATAAGGAGTTACCCACAAAGGAATGCCTACAAAACTATCATCTGATTTCTCAAAAGAAACCTTACAGACAAAAAGGGGCTGGAAAGTATTTGAAGTCATGAAAGGCAAGGACCTACATCCATGATTATTCTATCCAGCAAAGCTATCATTTAGAATGGAAGGGTAGATAAAGTGCTTCCCAGATAAGGTCAAGTTAAGAGAGTTCATCATTACCAAGCCCTTATTATATGAAATGTTAAAAGGACTTATCTAAGAAACTGAAGAAGATCAAAAACTATGAATAGTAAAATGACAGCAAACTCGTAACTATCAACAACTGAAGCTAAAAGACAAAAACAAGAACTAAGCAAACAAGAAGAACAGGAACAGAACTGGAGAAATGGAGATCACATGGAGGGTTTTCAGTGGGGAGAGAGAGAAGAATGAGGGGGAAAGGTACAGGGAATAAGAAGTGATAAGCATAAAATAGACAGGGGGAGGTAGAATAGTATAGGAAATGGAGAAGCCAAAAAGCTTATATGTACAACACATGTACATGAACTAAGGGGAACAGAATGCTGGAGGGTGGGGCAGTGCAGGGTGGAGGGGGTGATAAAGGGAAGAAAAAAATTGGGACAACTGTAATAGCATAATCAATAAAATACACTTAAAAAAAAGAACTGCATTACCCAATAATGTCTCCATTTAAACGTTTTAACATGGGTGGTAGTAGAGTAGGTAGAAGTTACACTCACCTCCTCCCAGGACCACACTGGAATTACAACTAAATTATAAAATGATCATCCTGAATAACCAACTGAATATTAGCTGGAGAGAAGACTTATAACTAAGGATTTACAGCAGAAACCACATCAATCAAAACTGATAAAAAAGGCAAAGACACAAAAAAGGACTGGCCCTAATCCCATGAGTGGTGACTGGGGTTCCAGAAGGATATCTCAGCTGTGGTGGTTGGTGTGGGGGGGTTCCCCCTGAGAACTGTGGCATCTAAACCCCAAGGGAGGGTCCCCAGCACAGAGCACTAGAGTGGGGAGCAGCCACTCACCCTGGGCTCCAGTGTAAGGAGGACATAGCATACTAGAGTTGTATGAAGAAAGTCTGGGTTTTGTGGCTCTGGGCAGATAGCTGAGGGCTGAATCACTCTCCCATACCATAGATACCATCTTTCCTGGGTGGAGTGCTTCACTCCTTGCAATGTTAGCCTGGGGGTAGGCAACAGTCTCATCCTCTGGATTCACTCTTGCCCCATCCTGTGGAAGTTATGTTTTGCTGAGGAGTACAGCCAGAGGCTCTTTCAGCCTAACAGGAAGCAAGCAGACAGAGGCAGACTGAGGCAGAGCTTCTCTGGCTGCCTTGGAACTTTTACTGACCTGTCCCAGGGTCTGGTACTGGTAAAAGCTGGTCTTGGTATACAGCATGGTCCCTCTTGCACACACCCAGGTACAGCAGAGGCAGCTGCAAACTGTGGATTGCTGATAATTCCAAACAAGTTGTGTAGGGCCAGCCACAGGCAGCATCTTCTATTCGTCTGCTCCACAGTCCCTCCCAAGAGGCCCAGAACCAATAAACCCAGTGGCCAGCACCTAAATATATAAAGCAAATCTTGATGAACATAAAGAGAGGGACTGACCATAATACAGTCAGGGTAAGGGATTTTAACACCCCTTTGAGATCAACAGATATCTCTTCCAGAGAGAAAATCAACAGTAAAATAGTGGCCTTAAATAACATACTAGATCAGATCGATTTAATTGAGATCTTTGAGTATTTCACCCCAAAGCAGCAGAATATACATTCTTTTCAAGTACACATGGAATATTTTCTAGGATAGACCACATAGTAGGACACAAAACAAGACTCAATAAATTTAAGAAGATTAAATCATATCAAGCATCTTCTCTGACCATAGAAATCAATCACAAGAAAAAAACTCTGAAAATCCACAAAGACTTGAAGGCTAAATAACATTATTAAACAATGCATGAGTTAATAATGAAATCAAGAAAAAAATTAAAAGACCTTAAAACAAATAAAAATTGGAACACAGCAACCCAAAATCTGTGGGACACAAAAAAGCAGTCCTAAGAGGAAAATCCATAGCATTACAAGTCTTTCTCAAGTAACAAGAAAAATCTCAAATAAACAATCTAACTTTACACTTAAAAGAACTTGAAAAAGAACAACAAAGTGTAAAGTGAGTAGAAGGAAATAATAATAATCAGAGCAGAAACAAAATAGAATCTAAAAAAATACAAAAGATCAATGAAACTAAGGGATGATTCTTTGAAAAGATAAACAAGAGTGACAAACAAGAAGAAAGAAAGCCTTGGCCAGGAAGCTCAGTTGGTTGGAGTGTCATCTTTTTTTTGTTGTTAAGAGTTTTTTTTTAAGATTTTATTATTTATTTTTAGAGAGGGAAGGGAGGGAGGGAGGGAGAGAGAGAGAGAGAGAGAGAGATCAATGTGCAGTTGCTGGGAGACATGGCCTGCAACCTAGGCATGTGCCCTGACTGGGAATCGAACCTGCGATGCCTGGTTCGCAGCCCATGCTCAATCCACTGAGCTATACCAGCCAGGGCTTGGAGTGTCATCTTGATGTCATAATGTTGAGAGTTTGATCCCCAGCCAGGGCACATACAGGAATCCTCCAATGAGTGCAGGAAGAGGTAGAATAGCAGATATCTCTCTCTTTCTCTCTCCTCCTCTCTCTCTCTCTCTCCCCCCCCCCACATTCCTTTCTCTCTTGAATCAATGAATAAAGGTGTGGAAATAAAAAAATAGAAACGAATGAAAAGAAAAAGGAGAGAGGACCCAAAAAATAAAATAAAAAATGAAAGAATAGAAGTAACAACTGACACCAAAGGAATACAAAGGACTGTAAGAAAATATGATGAACAACAAATGCCAACAAATTGGAAACCTGGAAGAAAAGGATAAATTCCTGGAAATATACAATCTTTGAAAACTGAATCAGGAAAAATCAGAGAATCTGAATAGACAGATTACAACTGGTGAAATTGAAACATTAATCAAAACACTTTCAACAAACAAAAGTCCATCTAGGACTTTTTGTCCTAAGACCAAATGACTTCATACGTGAATTTGACCAAACATTTGACAAGGAGAACTAATAACAATTCTTCTCAAACCATTACCAAAAATTTAAGAAGAGGGAAGATTTCTAAGCTCATTTTATGAGACCAGCATTATCCTAGTTCTAATACTAGATATATAAACTACAAAGAAAGAGGGGAGGAGTTTTCAGGAGCAACTATAAAGGACACATGGACAAAACCAAGGGGGAGTGGAATCAGGGGAGGGAGGTGGGGATGGTCGGGGTCAGGGGGAATGGTGGAGAGTAAATGCAGACAACTGTACTTGAACAGCAAAATAATTTTTTTTAAAAAACCAACTTTATGCAAAAAAGAGAAAATTATAGGCCAATATCTCTGATGGATATAAATTTTGAAATCCTCAACAGAATATTAGCAAACTAAATCCAGCAATATGAATACATTAAAAAGATTATACACCATGGTCAAGTGAGATTTATTCCAGGGATGCAAAGTTGGTACAATATCAGTAAATCATTAATGTAATATGCCACATAAACGATATGAAGGATAAAAATCACATGATCACAGGAAAAGATTCAGAGAAAGCATTTGATAAAATCCAGCACCTATTTATGATAAGAACTCTTAGCAAAGAGGGAATAGGGGGAACATACCTCAATGAAATGAAGGCTATGTATAACAAACCCACAGCCAATATCATACTCAATGGGCAAAAACTTTAATCATTTCCCTAAGTCTGGGAAAGACAGGGATGTCCACTTTCACTACACATACTCAATATAGTACTGGATGTCCTAGCCACAGCAATCAGACAAGAAGAGGAAATAACAGGTTTTCAAATTGGAAAGGAAGAAGTAGAACCATCATTATTTGCAGATGACATTATACTGTATATAGAGAACCCTACAGATTTCATACACACACACACACACACACACAAACTACTAGAATGAATAAATGAATTCAGTAAATTAGCAGGATACAAAATAAATATCCAGAAATCAGTTGCATTTTTATTCAGCAATAGTCAACTATCATAAAGGAAAACTAAGAAAATAATTCCATTCACAATTGCTTCAACAAGAATAAAACACCTGGGAATAAATTTAACCAATGACATAAGAGACCTGTACTCAAAAAATTATAAGACATGATAGAAAGAAATTTAAGAAGACACCAATAAGTACAAGTATATACTGTGTTCATGAATAAGAAAAATTAACATCACTAAAATGTCCATAGTACTCAAAGCAATCTATAGATTCAGTGCAATTTCTATCAAGATGTCAATGGTATATTTCACAGAACTGAAACAAATGTTCCAAAAATTTATATGAACAACAAAATACCTCAAATGGCAACAGTGATCTTGAAAAAGAAAGCAAAGTTGGAGGAATCACACTATCTGATATTTAACCATAACACCATAGTAATCAAAACAACATGATGCTGGCATAAAAACAGAAATAAAGATCAATGAGACAGAACAAAAAATCCAGAAATAAACCCATGACTTTATAGTCAATTAATATTTTACAAAGGAGGCAAAAACTTACAATGGGGTAAAGACAGTCTATTTAACAAATGGTGTTCGGAATATCATATAGAAACATGCAAAAACAATGAAACTAGACCACCTTCTCACACCACACACAAGAATATACTCAAAATGGACTAATGACAAATGTAAGACTCAAAACCATAAAAATCCTACAAGAAAACACCAGTAGTAAAATATCAGATATTTATTGTAGCAATATTTTGTTGTTATGTATTACCTTAGGCAAGGAAAACAAAAGACAAAATTACCAAATAGGACTACATCAACAAAATGAAAAGACAACCCACTAAATGGGAGGACATATTTACCATTTATACATCTGATATGTATCCAAAATACATAAAATAATTATACAACTCAACACCAAAAATAAAAAACAATCTAATTTCAAAATGGACCTGATACTTTTCCAAAGAGAACATACAGATGACCAATAGACATATAAGAAGATACTAAATGTAACTAATCATCAGAGAAATGCAAATTAACACCACGATGAGATATCACCTCACAACAGTCAGGATAGTCATCATCATAAATCAACAAACAAATGCTGGAGAGGATATGGAGAAAGGGGGCACCTCATGTAGTGTTGGTGGGAATGCAAATTGGTGCAGCTACTATGGACAGCAATTGAACTGTCTTATGACCCAATAATTCCACCTCTGAGAATTTATGCAAAGAATCCTGAAATGCTAATTCGAAAGAATATATGCACCCCTATGTTCATTGCAGCATTACTTACAATAGCCAAGATTTGGAAGGAGCCCAAGTGTCCATCAGTAGATGAATGAGTAAAAAAGTTGTGGTACATTTACACAATAGACTACTACTCAGAGATAAAAAAGAAGGAAATCTTACCTTTTGTGACAGCATAGATGGACATAGAGAGCCTTATGCTAAATGAAATAAGCCACTCAGAAAAAGTCAAGTACCATATAATTTTACTCATATATGGAATGTAATGAACAAAATGAACTAACATGCAAAATAGTGACAGACTCATAGATAGAGAACAGACTGACAGCTGTTGGGGAGGGGTAGTGCTTGGTGAAAGGTGGTGTGATTGAGCAAAAAAGAAAAAAAAAAGAAAGAAAAACTCATGGACACAAACAAAAAGTGTGGTGATTGGCCAGGGCTGGAAGAGTATGGAGAGAGGTAGAAGAAGGTAAAGGGGGGATAAATGGTGATGGAAGGAGACTTGACTTGGGGTCATGAACACACAGGACAGTGTACAGATTATGTGTTGTGAAATTGTGTACCTGAAACCTATATAAATTTGTTAACCAATATCACCCCAATAAATTCAATAAAAAAGAACTGCATTCCCAATAAAATCTTTCTTCTTATGGTTAGTGACTATCAAAATATGTAATATATTTATATTATTTTGATCAGTTAGTCACCAGCAATTATAATGATAGCTCAAACCAGAAGAAATTTATCTTTAAGTCTTACAATCTACATGTTCATAGAAAAAAATTTAAAGGTAAAATGTATATTCATATTTCTGGTACTGAAAATATGATGATCAGTTTTTAAAATGCTTAAAATACATTATATTAATATAAATCCTTTAAAGAAAGAACAAGTAAACTGAAAATGTGAATAACTATTTTAAATTTCCAAGTGTTAGAAATAAGCTTGTTCATGTACTTCTTGAAGTAGATAATGGTTATTATAAAAATGATTAAAGCATTTAAATTACACTGGACATATTTTTTTAACATTTTTTTAATTTTAATTGTTGTTGCAGTATAATTTTCTGTCTTTTACTCCCATCTCAGCCCACCTGCCCAGTGCTCCCCACCTTCCTCCCATTTCCACCCCCCTAGATTTTGTCCATGTGTCCTTTATACTTGTTCCTGTAAACCCTTCCCCTTTCCCCCTGAAATTCCCTCCCCTCTCTGCTCTGGTCATTGTCAGCCTGTTCTCTCTTTCAGTGTCTTTGGTTGTATTTTGCTTATTTGTTTTAAATAGTGGTGATATATCTTTATTTTGAAATACCAGTTATTGGTCTGTTCAGGCTTTCTGCTTCTTCTTCATTCAGTTGAAATTAGAACTTTTGCAACTATCTAAACTTATGATATCAACTTTATGTATAAAGTATTTTTAAATTTGTTTACTACCTTTCTTTATCTCATTGAGTCTTTTAATCTTGTCCCACATCCTAAACAACTCCTTCTTTATCTTAGTCTACTGTCTTCTCATTTTGTTTTTCTTTTTCATTTGATAGAGAATTTTATTGAGAACACAAAACAGATGTAAGGATTTGCTTTATATTCCTTTAGTTAACTGTTTTTTCTAACACAATTTTTTTTATTAAACTATAGTTGACATACAATATTACATTGGTTTCAGGTGTGCAACATAGTGATTTGACATTTATATTTATTATGATGTGCTCACCACAATAAGTCTAGTAACCATCTGTCACCATACAAAGTTATTACAATAATATTGACTATTTTCCCTATGCTGTACTTTACATCCCTGTGACATATTTTTTAATAACTGCATATATGTTCCTCTTATTCCCCTTCACTCTTTCATTTTCTTTTTGTCTTTAATGAAGCACTTACCTTTTCTTAAATTACATAATATTTTCACAAGCCATTTGTTGATTTATTTCTCCTTGTATATGCACATGCCTCTGATAGTCCACTTCCTCCTCAGAAGTATGATTGTATTCCCTGTGTAACTAATAGAGTTGGGTGGGAACTCCCAGTGTATTTCTTCATTTCTTCAGGTACAGTGTATTTCTTAGGCTGATGCAACTTCTTTCTGTGAAATGGAAGACCCTGGACCAGTCCTGCCTCTGGTGTTATTGGAATATTGCCTTGTTTTCATGAGTGTTCCTATAACAAAGCAAACCAGGAAATATTAAATGAGTCACCTTGATAATCTTTAAGTTAGGGGTAGGAAACTTAAAAATGCTTATATCAATGTGTCAGTTCTTATTTTTATGGAGTCATAAAGGGAACGGAGTGTGTTGAGAATGCCATGCTGGGTCTTCGGTGGGAAAGAACAGAGAGCGATGACTCTCACAAGTGGCAGGAAGGGTGTGTGGCAGTGAATCCCAGCGCACGGTTCACTGGAAGCCAGCATGCTACAAGGTGCTGATTCGAGCATTTCCTCAGCCCAGCTGCTGCCTAAGAGCCTTTAATTAGAAGAAATGCAATACTCTTCAAACCATGATATTGGCTAACATTTGCTTGTATGTTTCTTACAAAGGCCAACATTCAAAGTCCTCAGACTCATTCTGGGGAGAGTGTGAGACTAACCTCCTAGGACCAAAAATATCCCCCAGGCACAAACACAAACACAAACACAAACACAAATGTGGGTTCCTTTCCACACTAAGCTGAAGAAACATTATTTTCCTATAATCAGCAAAGTGGTATGGAAAACAAGCACACAATGGGCAATTCTCCAAGTAGTATGGAACTGTTTAAATGCCACCTATGGTATTTCTGCACAGTCTTTCCTTGATCCTCACGATTAACATGGAAACTTCTATGTGAATACAGTTCAGCCCCACCTTCCACCCACAGTCAACTGACCAAGAGGTAAGTACCAGATCAAAGCAAGCTAATCTAGTGCCCCATCTTTTCAGCTACTGCTCATCGTTCTGGTATGAACACCTGTACCAAACTATGCAAGTAAGTCCCTCATGGAATATTTGGACCGAGAACTGAGGGTTTTAGATCAGTCTCTTCTCAATGATAAAGAGAAAAATTTGCATTCCTCTTTCTGTCATGTGGAGAAAGCCAGGTGGTACCAAGAGAGATGGTTCCAGCTGGGGAGCCCATCTGCATTGTGGCCACTTTTAGAGTTAAATTTTTTACTTTTGAAAAAATCTTCGTGTTCCCTGAAAACCCAAGGATCTTTAAAATGAATTCCTAGTTTTGATTAAAATGGTTGGAGTTTGGTGTCTGGATTTCAAACAATTGATAATTTTTAAATAACTTTAAAAATTATCAGGCCTAACAATGAGTTACCAGTCTCTGTTACTATAAACCAGAAAAGTGCATCATTCCTCTTGGTCATTGACTCTTTCCTGTGCCAGTTCTTTATAGGTTTTTTTTTTGCTCCTTTTAGGGTTAGAAAATCCTCTCTTTGAAATGGCTTCTTGTGAACAGTCATTGCTCTGAGGGTTTATCTAGATAGAACTGTTTCCATATGCATAGTGCTTGACTGATAAATGCAGTAAAATATCCAGTACTGTGGATTCTACTGCCAAAATTCTTATAGAAATGGAAAGCAGAACAGCCTTTTTGTTCTTTTTAAAGATAGGCCACGCGCCAAGATTTTGTTCATTTAAGGAAGAATATAGGAAGCAAAATAAATGAAAGAAAAACAAGTCATGGCCCCCAAAAGCATTATGCACTGCTATGCAGCAGCTGCTATGCAGGGACCAAGAGCACATAGCTACCACACAGCATCAGTAGGGCTCACCAGGAAGGCTGGGGAGTCCTATCCTTGTCCCATAGGCGGAAGCATCTATGTAATGAGAGAAGGAGATGGGACGTGTGTGTATTTTCAGTTTCTCAGGCAATCGGGATTGTGAATAAAAAGACAGATCACCCCAGGATTAGCATAAGTGAAAGAAGGCAGTGGGAAGGGGGAGTGGTGGTCTCATTGTCAAACACAGTTAGGCACACGGCAGCTTTGGCATCACAGATCTTCAGTGTGCATGCCTTGCCTTTTCAGCCTCTATTCTCAATTCTATTTCAGGGTCACTCTCATAAACACGTGGTATGAGAGGGATCCTTTCCTGGGAATTCTTACTTGTTCAAAGGAACTCCTGCTGGAAATGTTCTCTTGAAAGACATACGCATGTCCCACTCCTTCCGAAGGATAGCAGGTGCTAAAATTTCCATCTCCATCTCCCATTTGAAGATAGATGTGACTAAAACTTTCCTTTTACTCTTTCATACACAGGGGTTGGTTAGCTATTACTCTCTGAGGTTGCTTAGGCACAAACCTGAAAATGAACATTTGTCCCTGGATCCACAGCCACAGACCCAATACACTGGGATCTCAGACCCTGTCCCCATCCTGTTCATTTCTTCTGTCCATCCAGAAGATGCTGCTCTTGCTGCAGATGTTGACTGCAGATGTTAAACTTCCATCACATGGAATTAATTAATTGTCAATTTGGTCAAAACAAGTAGCCTTGCTTTATTTGTTTCAGATTCTTCTCCTGTCTACTTATTTACAGCAGACGAAACCATGGAATTGGGCATTGAGGAGCAGTAACTCTACAAAAATAGGTAGTCACAACAACATGTACGGCACAAGCAGCAGTTTGGCATTACCAGTTACAGAACCAGAACTCAGGAGCCAAGTTCTGTTGTCCAATGAGTGTTGGGGTGAGTCAGCAGAGCAGGCGAGAATCATGCCAGGGAAATAGCTCCTAAAGTTTGTTGGGCTATGGTTCTGCTGTTCAGAGAGTTCCTAAGTTAAGACTCAGAACGAGGCCACACATGACTGTCAAGGGCAATTCTTTAAGGAGCTCTTCTTTGGCCATACTCTTTAGCTCCGGCAGTCAAATGAACTAGTACACCTGCATGGATTCTAGCCTCTAGATAGCCTCCAGCAAAGCTGCAGGTACAGTACATGTCCCTGCATTATCAGTACAGCATAATATACAGTTTGAGAAGCAAGCTTACCTCAAGTTGAGGCTTTACTTAGCAAAGGCCTTGATCACCCATTATTAAAAACATCAGCCAATATTAATAAACATGTTGGCTTGGATGCAATTCCTTTTGAAGAGCTAGAATCTTCTAGAAATGAAGTTCAGCAGGCCTATCAACCAGCACAGCAAAGCTGCAGGTATATAGGGACAAAGTTAGCATGCAGGAGTTCCATTCCAAGCATGTTTCTGAAGAAGAAGAAGAGGCTGGCTGTATGTGGCACATGCTTCACAGCAGGAGCTGACCTCAGACCCCAACTACAGGTATGCAAGTGAGCAGCAACCCTGGAAAACCACACCTCCTTCAAGTATAGCAATGTGCATGAGGAAGGGTCAATCCCAATGAGCAAGAATATTCAGGGCTTCCTTAAAAGCAAACATGAGCAGTTGGGAGGCCTGACCAGGTCTCAGCTGTGTGATCTGGAGCACATCATTACTCCTCCAACTCTGTTTTCGTAAACATAAAAAGAAAGGATTCAATGAAATGGTCTCCAAGGCTCTTCATGGCAGAGAAGATCAAGATTATTCCATGATTATTTAGTAGATTTCAAGGAACTCAGTGGCATAAGTTTTGTTTAATTACTAATGTGATAAATGACGTACTTGGAACATTATTAGTGCAGTAATCAGGTGCTAGACAGCACACAACATACTGTGAATATATTCTCTCAACTCTTAAAAAGAACCGATTGATGTGGCAGAAATGATTAGTGTGTGAGGTAAGTCCTTTATTGGAAATATGACGTGTATTTTAAACACCCTGTTTATGACAAGGGAAATGTTGGTCACATGTTTTACATTGGCTCTCAGCCAGGAAAGCAAATCTTTTGAGCTCAAAATAGGAAATATTACAAAGATTAACAAAATCTTACGGCAACTTTAACTGATGTCAATACCTTAGGGACTGTGGGATGGGTACTTAAATATACAATGTGAGTCCTATTTTATTTGTGTACATGAAAGCTAAATGAATAGTACAAGTTGCAAGCTGGTTTCTGCATGTTTTTTGTCAACAAAAGCACAAGTGTTAAATTCACACTGTTTGGTTTTTTAAAAGAAAATTAAAAGTGATTAGAAAGAAACACAGAGAGAATTAATACTATAATAATAGTTATTTAAAAGCATATATAATCTATGAAACCAAAAGATGATTCTTTGAAAAGATCAATATGCGTCTGGCCAGGCTAAGAAAAAAAGAGAGAGGACATAAATTATTAATATATTAGAAATAAAAAAGGGACATCACTACGGATACAGATCTCATGGAAATTAAAAGGACAACAAAGAAATACTATCAATAGCTCTATACTCACACATTTGATAACCTGCATGAAATAGACCAATTTCTTAAAACACACAATGTGCCAAAACTCACACAGGAAAAAGCAGACTATCTTTATAGGCCTGTATCTAGTCAAGAAATTGAAGTAATAACTAACAACCTTCTAAAAGAGAAAGCCCCATGCCCAGATGGGCTCACTGGTCAATTCCACTAACTTTTATGCAAAAAATAACAATTCTCTATAATCCCTTTCAGAAAATAGAAGCAGAAGGAATATTCCTAACTCATTCAATGAGGTCAGCATTATGCTAATACCAAAACCACACCAAGACATTACCAAAGCAAAAACAGAAACAAAAAACCACAAACCAATATTTCTCATTAACATGAGGCAAAATTCCTCAAAGATATGGTATCAAGCTAAATCCAACAATGAACAAAAAAGAATTATGAACCACAACCAAGTAGAACTAATGATTTTCCCATTGTGGGACTGAGGTCCCAGTTTCCAATGGTCAGTTACAAGCTCCTACAGGCCCTCCCCAATCCCTTTGAGCCTTCTCTCAACATGGCAGCTTACTTCTCGAGACCCACCAGAGAATCTTTTAATTTTGAATTCTCTACAAGAAAGTTTTTTAAATTAACTAATTGATTAATTAGTTGACTAAATATATTTAGGGTGTTTTTTTTTTTTTGCTTTTTTTTCTACTTAATCATTAGAGTTACATCCTATTATCTTTACCAAATTCTGTTGGGTAGAAGCAAGTCAAAGGTCGCACTCAAACTCAAAAGGAGGGGATGATACAGTGTGTAACACTAAGGGGAGGAAATCACAGCACCCTTCTTCTCCATTCTCTTTGACTTTGCACTAGGGTCCTAGTCAAAGCAGTAACAAAATTATAAAAATAGATAAATAAGATGTATAGAAATTGAAAAAATAGAAATAATACTGCCTTTTCAAGAACACTTGTTTATATTTAAAACTCAAAGCAACATTGAATAAGTTATTGGACTTAATAAGAGAGTTGAGTAAGGGAACTGAACATAAAACGAGATATAAAAATCTATCGCATTTCTTTATACCAACAGCTAACTGTTGGTAAACATTAGTTTTAAAACACAATTTATGGAGGTAGAATAAAAATAAGTCGCTTACAAGAAAAACTAAGGAGTGGTGTACATGAACTATATGGAAAAAATTTAAAACTATTGGAAAATACTAAAGAAAACTGAAGTGAAATAATTAATATACCATGTTCATAGGTAAGGAAATTCGATATTGTAAAGATGTAAATCTTCCCAAGTAGTTAATCTATAAAGTTAGTGAAACAGCTAAAATTCAATACAATTGTGTATGTGTCCATATGTGTGAATCTCTGATATGTTGTTACATTTCTTAAATTGATACAGTCTTAAAGAAAGGGACCAAAATAATTAAGACAATTTTTAAGGACAAGACAAGGACATTTGTTCTATTGTCCATCAAAGTTATATTGATGTTGGTTGGAAGATGGCAGCAAGGTAAGTGGGAATGGAGCCCACTTCCCTCTGCACACAGTGGAAAACCTAGCTGATCTTCTGAAGAACAGAGTGAACAGCCAATGGAATCCCAGCATATATGAAGGTTGGAGGCCAAAACTGTAGAGGACATTGAAAAACAGATGATAAGGAGATTGCTTTGGGACACTAAATTCCATGGGACACTAAATTATAGGCGCCTCAGGTCTGGCAGCTGCTGCTGGCGCCTAGTGCTGGCGCCTGCCGGTGACTGCCGGCGCCTACCTGCCACAGGATTCTTGGACCAGAGCCAAATAAACACCTCCTTCCCCAGCCAGAGAGGACAGAGCGGCACCAGGATGGACCTGGATGCTTGAAGTCCCTGGGGCAAATAGACAAAGTGGGAGACGCATAGGGGTGGTGTTCACCTGCTGAGAGTCTCCAGTCTGGTTGGAAAGTTGAACTGTGTGAGAGGCCAGGTGCTTGTTAGGAGTGGCAGGCTCAAACAGGAGGATTTTGTTCAAAAAAGGCTCTTGGTTGCTGTGTAAGGAACTCTCCCCCATTGGCCACCCCTGCAGCCACCCTGACTGCACCCTGCAGCCCCCTTGACAGTGTCCCACCACAACCTTCACCACATCCCCACCACCACAACTGCAGCCAGGCCCCTGCTGCCCCAGTGGGGGACGCTGTGCCCCTGCCCCCGCCAGGGCAGCCACAGTAGCCCCCGACTCCTGTGCAGCAGGCTAGCATGCTCATAGGAAGGAAGAGGTGCCCCCGGCAGGAGAGAGCAGCAGGGCTCAAGGAGTTAGCAGTCCCCAGAAAGACTTAACTCAGTGGCAGGGGTCTGAACCACCTTGAAGAGGCCTTGAAGGTGCTTAGCACCTAGGACAGCAAAGAGTGAGAAGTTGGGGTGTGAGTTGACCCTAACTGGTGCACCTCAAGGACAGTGCAACTGATAGACTGAAGGCGCCAGCCGGTGCAGATGGGCAGTGGGGGCCCAGCAGCAAACTGAGGAACTAGGCTGGAGACTGGGCAACGGTGAAGAGTGTGACCCAGACCTGCCCCCCATCCTTGCAAAACCACAGGAAAGGAGAAAAGTGAAGCCCAAACCCCCTCAGCCTGTGGCATCCAGGAAGACCAGCAGAACTCGCTTGGTCTTGGGCTTCAAGTCATCAGAAGGCTTTTTTTTTTCCTTTTTATAAATTCTTTTTTTTTTCTTTCTTTTTCCCCAAGTGAGACAATAAGACCTGGAGCTGTGAAAGGTCCATACACAGACCCAAAGAGGGATCACAAGGCTAATTTCAAAAACTGAGAAACTGAGAAAAATTTCACTTTGCTATTCCAGAGGACGTGCATGTTATTGTTTATTTGCATTATGATTTTTTCATTATTTTTACTTCTTTTATTTTATTAGTATTTTTTATTTCTCTTCTTTCTGTTTAGTTTTCTTCATTTTATTTGTTTGTTTAATTGCACTGTTCAGTTTTTCTTGTTCTCTCTTTTATAGTGTATTTTAATTTTCCTTCTTTCACTTCACTTGTGTTGCAATAGCACATGACTCTAGGTCATGTACTTCTTATTCTTGTTGTTCAGATCATATAACTTCTGTCATATGATTGTTGTTCCAGTATTATTATAAATACATTGTTGTTCCATACAATTGTAAATACTACACAGCACCCCTCCTGAATCTTATCCCATTTCACTATCTTCTGGAACTTTATTACTGTTGTGGTTAACTCTATTCTCTCACATACTACTCCTATTTTCTACCCTTTACTATCACTATATTTCATAATCTGACCTCCCACAAACTCTCTGTTTTCTGGATTCAACTCATATTTGGTCCCCTCTCTAACAAGAGTCTTATCTTTTTTCCACCCTTTCTAAAAAGTGGCTAGTTAGGTGAAATATCACAGTTAACACTACATTTATCCAAAGGATCTCCTCTCTCTTTTTTCTGGGTTGGTACTTTATTTTTCTAATTTTAATTTCCAACTGTATTTTCTTGATTATGCTATAACAGTTTTCCCTATTTCTCCCCCTTTATTCCCTCTCCACCAAACACCCCCCAGCCCTCCAGCATTTCCCCTCTTAGTTCATGTTCATGGATTGTACATATAAGTTCTTTGAGTTCTCTGTTTCCTATACCATTTTTGACCTCTCCCCATCTATTTTGATGCCTGCCAATTATGCTTCTTCTTCCCTGTACATTTCCCCCCCATTCCTCCCTGCCCCCTCCCCACTGAAATCTCTCCAAGTGATGTCTATTTCTCTGATTCTGTTCCTGTTCTTGTGGTTTGCTTAGTTTTTGTTTTCATTTTCATTGTTTCTCTTTTCTTTTAGGTTCATTCATTGATAGTTGTGAGTTTGTTATCATTTTGCTGTTTATATTTTTGATCTTCTTGTTCTTAGAAAAGTTCCTTTAACATTTCATATAGTAATGGCTTGGTGATGGTGAAGTCCTTTAACTTGACCTTATCTGGGAAGCACTTTATCTGCTCTTACACTCTACTTGAAAGCTTTGCTGGACAGAGTAATCTTGGATGTAGGTCCTTGCCTTTCATGACTTCGAATACTTCTTTCTAGCTCCTTCTTCCCTGCAAGGTTTCTTTTGAGAAATCAGCTGATAGCTTTATGGGCACTCCTTTGTAGGTAACTCTCTCTTTTCCTCTTGCTGCCTTTAAGATTCTCTCTTTATCTTTAATCTTGGGTAACTAAATGATGATATGTCTTGGTGTGTTCCTCTTTGGGTCCAACTTCTTTGGGACTCTCTGGGCTTCCTGGACTTCCTGGAAGTCTATTTTCTTCACCATATCAGGGATGTTTTCCTTCATTATTTGTTCAAATAAGTTTTCAATTTCTTGCTGTTGTTCTTCTCCTTCTGGCACCCTATAATTCAGATATTGGAATGTTTCAGGTTGTCCCAGAGATTCCTCAGCCTCTCTTCATTTTTTGAATTCTTGTTTCTTCATTCTGTTCTGGTTGGATGCTTATTTCTTCCTTTTCTTCCAAATCATTCCTTTGAGTCCTGGTTTCCTTCCTATCACTGTTGGTTCCCTGAATATTTTGCT
This sequence comes from Tonatia bakeri, assembly GCA_004024845.1. Taxonomy (NCBI): domain Eukaryota; kingdom Metazoa; phylum Chordata; class Mammalia; order Chiroptera; family Phyllostomidae; genus Tonatia; species Tonatia bakeri. The sequence continues at coordinate 51,722 of PVIA01002774.1, forward strand.
TTATTTCATTTTGGGTATCTTTCTCTCTTTTTTTTCATTTTTTCAACCAAGCTCAATCAGTTCTGTGAGTATTTTGATTACCAGAGCTTTAAATTCTTCATCAGTTAGGTTGGATAGCTCCTCATCACTTAGCTCTCGTTATGAAGCTTTGCTCTGTTCTTTCATTTGGGCCATATTTCTTTGTCTTAGCATGCCTGTTAAGTTGTAAGGGGATGGGGCCTTAGGTTTTCACCAAGGCAAGGAAATCCTCCTTGCTGCACTGTGGCACTGCCAGCCTGGTTGTTCTGGTTGACTATTTCTTTAATTCCTTGGTTGTTGGAGCTCCATGCAGTTTGATTTTCTGGTACTTCTGGTTGTTTATTGATTTTAGATCAGTTGTTACCCTCCTTTTGGTTGTGTGAGTAAGGGAAGGGTTTCTACGTATGCCTCCATCTTGGCCAGAAAAATTTATTTTATGAGACCAGCATTACTTTGATACCCAAACTAATGGAAGAAACCAGGTTTCTGGAAAAGGTGAGACCAGATTGGGCTGGAGATGCAGAGGAGACACTGAGGACAGAAGCTCTGGGGAAAGTGTAGTGAGAATAGCCACAGGGAACCTGGTGTTCAGTTAGCCCCCCAAACACTGGCAATTCTAAGGGTTGGTACTTTAAATCCCATAGAATACACTCCCATTGTCCTAATCCATTTTGCCTTCCCCCTCCAAATGATCACATAAAAAAATAGGTGGGAGCTGTGAATACCAATATATTTGATGGAAGAGAAAACCCATGAACAAGAGAACCACCAAAAGATAATAAAGGAAGATGGCAGAGGAGTGCGTGAAAGGCACACTAACTTCCTCCCAGGACCAATCTGGAATTACAACCAAATGATGGAAAAATTATCCAGAACAAACAGAACAATAGTGAGAAAGAAGCCTCATAACCTTGGACAGACAAAAGAACCAGCTTCAACACAACCTGTTCATACCTGCACAAGAACATACAAGATGTGGTGGGTGGAGTTACCCTCAGTCAACCAGCTATAGGGAAGGACCCACCAAAGAAAGACCTAACAATAACCAAACCCAAATGCATCCAGAGAGCCAACAAAAATGACATCCCAAGAGCAGCAAGTTCAGGAGATCAAGGTGATTGCACCACTGAATCTCACAGGTCTCCTACCATAGAAGTTCATACCACAAACCCAGGGAGTCAGAATAGATCAATTTAAGAAGCAGAGGCTAACAACAAGAGTCTCACAAACAATGGGAAGACAAAGAAACAAATCCCAAACAAAAGGAAAGGAGGAAGCCTCAGAAAGAATGCTAAATGAAATAGAGGCAAGTCAACTATCAGTTACTGAGTTCAAAAAAATGGTTATAAGGAAGCTTAATGAGCTCACTGAGAATTACCAAAAACTACAGGGAAACTATGATGAACCCACTGCAAACTATATCAACATGAAAAAGGAAATAGAAGCTATAAACAAGGGCCAAGAGGAAATGAAGAATACAATTTCTGAACAGAATAACACAGTGGGAGGAATCAAAAGCAGGCTGGATGAAGCAGATGATTGAATCAGCAAGCTGGAAGACAAGGTAGAAAAAAACTCCCAGAAAGAGCAAGAAAATGGCAAAAGACCCAGAAAGAATGAAGAGGTGATAAAGGAGCTGCAAGACAACTTGAAATGGAATAATATCCATATAATAGGGAAAGAAGAAGAAGAGGGAGAAGAAGAAGAGGAGGAGGAGGAGGAAGGAGAAGAAGAAGAAGGAAAAGAAGAAGAAGAGGAGGAGGAGGAGGTGGAGGAGGTGGAGGAGGAGGAGGAGGAGGAGAGAGGGATAGAAAATCTGTTTGAAAAAGCAATGATGGAAAAATTCCCTAATTTGATGAGAAAAAAAAAATCACACAAACCCAGGAAACACAGAGAGTCCCAATCAATAGGAACCCAAAGAGGCCTACTTCAAGACACTCATAATTAAAATGGCAAAAATTCCAAAACAAACAGAGAATCTTAAAGACAGCAAGTGAGAAACAGGAAGTAACATACAAGGGAGCCCTGATAAGCTGACTTCTTAATGGGAATGCACCACGCCAGAAGGAAATGACAAGGAACATTCCAAGTAATGAAAACCAAGGGCCTGCAACTGAGACTAATCTATCCAGCAAGACACTCAATTAAAATGGAAGGTCAAATAAGGAGCTTCTCAGAAAACAGAAGCCTCAAAGAACACACCTCCTTCAAACCAGTTCTGCAAGAGATGCTAAAGGGACTGCTTTAAGAAAAGGAAGAAAAAGATTGAGAGAGAGGAACACAGGTATGAAGGAAGTAAAATGACAATGAATAAATACTTATCAATAATAGCCTTAAACATAAATGGATCAAATGCCCCAATCAAAAGACATGGGAAACTGAATGGATAAAAAAACATAATCCACACATATGCTGCCTACAAGAAACTCACCTCAGAACAAAGATCTACACAGACTGAAAGTGAAGGGTCAGAAAAAAATATTCCAAGCAAATTGACAGGAAAAAAAAAGCTGGGATAGCAATACTCATATCAGACAAAATAGACTTCAAAAAAGGGGCCATAAAAAGATATCCAGAAGGTCACTTCATAATACTCAAGGGAAGAATCCATCAAGAAGACATCAACATTGGAAATACATATGCACCCAACATAGGAGCACCAAAAAATATAAGAAAAATCTTGGAGGGCTTCAACAAAGATATTGATAGCAACACAATTATAGTGGGGGATTTTAACAACCCACTGTCAAAAATGGACAGATCTTCCAAACAAAATATCAACAAGGATATGGTGGCATTGAACAATGTCCTAGATCAAATGGACTTAACTGGTATATATAGAATCTTTCATCCCAAAGAAGCAAAATACACATTCTTTTCAAATGCACATGGAATATTTTCAAAGATAGGCCACATAATAGGACACAAAATAAGCCTCAAGAAATTGAAGAAAATTGAAATTTTATCAAGCATTTTCTCCAATCACAAAGGACTAAAACTAGAAACCAACCTCAAGGAAAAAACTCAAAACACTCAAACTCATGGAGATTGAGTAGCATGCTATTAAACAATGAATGGGTTAAGAATGAGATCAAAGAAGAAATCAAAAAGTTTCTGGAAACAAATGAAAATGAACTCACAATGATTCAAAACTTACGGGACACAGCAATGGCAGTCCTGAGAGGGAAGTTCATAGGGATACAGGTGTACCTAAAAAAGATAGAAACATTTCAAACAAACAACCTAACCCTACACCTACAAGCACTTGAGGAACAACAAAGACAGTCCAGAGCAAGTAGAAGGAAGGAAATAACCAAGATCAGAGCAGAATTAAATAACATAGAGACTAAAAGCACAATTCTAAGGATCAATAAATCCAGGAGCTGGTTCTTTGAAAAGATAAACAAAATTGACAAGTCTTTAAGCAGACTCATCAAGAAAAAAGAGCGAGGACCCAAATCAACACAATCAGAAATGAAAGAGGAGAAATTACAAAATGAAAGAAGAGGTATTTCTGATACCACAGAAATACAAAGAATTGTAAGAAATTACTATGAAGAACTATATGGTAAGAAATTTGTAAATCTAGGTGAAATGGACAAATTTCTAGAAAAATTTAATCTTCCAAAACTGAATGAAGAAGAAACAGAAAGCCTGAACAGATCAATAACAGGTGATGAAATTGAAGCAGTAATCAAAAAACTCCCGGCACACAAAGTCCCTGGACTGGACAGTTTCACAGGTGAATTTTACAAAGCATTTAAGGAAGAGCTAACCCATATCCTTCACAGACTATTCCAAAAAAAACAAGAAGACAGAAGATTTCCAAACTCCTTTTATGAAGCCAGCATCATCCTAATCCCAAAATCAGATAATGACACAAGAAAGAAAGAAAACTACAGGCCAATATCACTAATGAACATAGATGTTAAAATCCTCAACAAAATATTGGCAAACCATATCCAGCAATACACTAAAAAGATCATACACCATGATCAAATGGGATGCATCCCAAGGATGCAAGGATAGTACAATATTCTCAAATCAATAAATGTAATATATCACATAAACAAAAAGAAAGACAAAAATCACATGATCATATCAATAGATGGGGAAAAATCATTTGATAAGATACAGCACCCATTTATGATAAAAACACTCAGCAAAGTGGGAATAGAGGGAGCATTCCTCAACATAATAAAGGTCACATACGAGAGACTTACAGCCAGCATCATGCTCAATGCACAAAAACCAAAAGCTTTCCCATTAAGATAGGGAACAAGACAAGGATGTTCACTCTCACCACTCCTATTCAAAACAGCATTGGAAACCCTAGCCACAGCAATCAGACAATAAGAAGAAATAAAAGGCATCCAAATAGAAAAGGAGGAAGCAAAATTGTCATTGTTTGCAGATGACATGATAGTGTACATAGAAAATCCTATAGACTCCACCAAAAATCTTCTCTACCAAATAAGTGAATTTGTCAAAACAGTGGGATACAAAGTCAATATTCAGAAATAAAAGGCATTTTTTATACCAACAAGGAAATATCAGAAACAGAAATCAGGAAAAAATCCTATTTGATATAGCAACAAGAAAAATAAAGTACCTAGGAATAAACCTAACCAAGGAGGTGAAATACCTGTACTCAGAAAACTACACAACAACAAAGAAAGAAATTAAGGAAGACATAAACAAATGGAAGCATGTACCATGTGCATAGATTGAAAGAATTAATGTATGGACATTATCAAAATGTCCATACTACCCAAAACAATGTATAGACTCAACACAATCCCTAGTAAAGTACCAATGGCATATTTCACAGATATAGAACAAACATTTCAAAAAATTATATGGAACCATAAACAACCTTGAATAGTTGCAGCAATTTTGAGAAAGAACAAAGTAGGAAGGATCACAATACCTGATATCAAACTTTATTATAAGGCCACTGTAATCATAACAGCCTGGTACTGGCATAAGAACAGACACATAGACCAATGGAATGGGATAGAGATCCCAGAAATAAACCCAATCTTCTATGGTCAATTAATATTTGATAAAGGGGGAAGAAGCATAAAATAGAGTAACAATAGCCTCTTCAATAAATGGTGTTGGGAGCTCTGGACAGCTCCCAACATCCAAAAAAAATGAAACTCGATCACCAACTTACACCACACACAAAAATAAATTCAAGGTGGATAAAAGTCTTAAATATAAGTCGTGACACCATAAAAGTCTAGAGGAAAATATAGATAGGGAAATCTCAGACATTGCATGCAGCAATATTTTCACCAATATGTCCCCTAGAGCAAGGGACAAAAAGGAAAGAATAAACAAATGGGATCTCATCAAAATAAAAAGTTTCTGCGTGGCCAAAGGAAACAACATTAAAATGGAAAGAGAACCAGGTGTATGGGAAAACATATTTGCCAATGATACCGCAGACAAAGGTTTGATCTCCAAAGTATATAAAGAACTCACATGACTTCACTCCAGGAAGACAAACAACCCAATTAAAAAACGGGCAAAAGACCTGAACAAAGTTCAGTTGGTTAGAGCATGGTGCTCTTTTAAGACCCGAACCGACACTTTTCCAAGGAGGACATATAGAGGGGCCAGAGACATATTTAAAGATGCTCAGCATCACTAGCCATCAGAGAGATGCAAATTAAAAGCACAATGAGATACCACTTCATACCAGTTAGAATGGTCATCATACACAAATTAAAAAACAACAAGTATTGGAGAGGATTGGAGAAAAGGGAATCCTAGTGCACTGTTGGTGGGAATGCAGACTGGTGCAGCCACTGTGGAAAACAATATGGAATTTCCTCAGAAAACTAAAAATGGAACTGCCTTTTGCCTGGACATTGCACTGCTGGGATTATATCCTAAGAACTCTGAAACACCAGTTCATAAGAACCTATGAACCTCAATGTTCATAGCAGCACAACTTACAATAGCCAAGTGCTGGAAGCAATCTAAGTGTCTATCAGTAAATGAATGGATAAAAAAACTAGGGAACATTCACACGATGGAATACTATGCAGCAGAAAGAAAGAAGGAGCTCCTTCCCTTTGTGACAGCATGGATGGAACTGGAAAGCATTATGCTAAGTGAAATAAACCAGACAATGAAAGACAAATACCATATGATTTCACCTATAAGTGGAACCCAATCAACAAAACAAACAAGCAAGCAAAATATAACAAAAGACACTGAAATTAAGAACAAACTGACAGTAACCAGAGGGGAGGTGGGAAGGGATGATGGAGGGGAGGGGTTTTCAGGAACAATTATAAAGGACACATGGGCAAAACCAAGGGGGGCTAGGATCAGGGGAGGGAGGTGGGGATGGCTGAGGTTGGCAGGGGTTGGGGGTAGGAGTGGTGAAGGGAAAATGCAGACAACTGTACTTGAACAAGAATAAAATTTAAAAAACAAAAATAAAAATATTTTAAAAGTTATATTGATGTCATTTCAGTTATATTAGGTTATCAAAAATTATATTTATGAATTTAGTGCTTTTTGTTGTTGTAAAGTTATGTCTGTGAATGAAGTAGATATATTTTTGGTATGAAAATAGACGCACCAAATGAACAGAACAGAAAACCTAGAAGTAGGCCATAAATATTTGAATGCCGATCATTGGAGCTGGGGTGGCAGGATACAAAACTATATTCCTACCACATGCAGTGTGTAAAAGTCAAGTCTGGGTCTAATAAATGGTGCACCTAAGAGCTAAATGTGAAGTGCAAAACTTTTTAACTTTCATAAAACAATATAATGTCTCTAGGACCTTAGGTTCATATGAGAAGAAAATCTTGAAGTAAAATTTCAAACTTTTTAACAAAAGCACACCAAAAGCAAAATTAAAGGAAAATATTTGCAATAAAGAATTGTTTCCAGATCATTTGGAGTGGGGACAGAGAATATAGGATTGACAGATCTGGAGACAAGTTGGATATAAAATGCAAGGAAGAGTGCTAAGTAAAAAACAATCCCAAGTTTGTTACTTGAGGCAATTCAGATTTTTTCCTCCCACTCCTCCAATCTTTCTGTTGAGAGCTTGGTGTATGACAATAACATTGTTTGCTTATAAGTCTATCTTCCCCGCTAGATTGGACTCCTTTGAATCCAAGAGTCAAGGGTTTGAATCCACAGCCTCAATTACAAAGTGGCTACAAACAATTTTGGAGCCTGAGTTTTCACCTGGCTTAACCATTGCTGGCCATGGGAGCTTGGGCATATTATTTCATTTTCCTGGCTCCAGTTTGTTCATGTGTATGCTGCTCAAAATAATGAAAATAATAGAATCTACCTCAATGGTCATTATCAATATCCAATGAGTTCAGGCACATAAAGCCTTTACAACAATGCCTGCTATGTGGCAAGAACTACATAAGCAGTTGTTGAGTGAATTAGCCATATGTGTAATATGAACAAACTTTTCTTTATGTCTCCTTGTAGGAACTTACACTGCACATTTTCATTGCATTTCACCCATAGCTCAAAACAAATACATATCTAAATAATGTATTTTCTTTCTCTCATTTGAGGCATGGAATTCACACCAAAGATGATGAAGATGATACCATAAATCAAGGATTTTCAGAGTTTTGAGAGAGAAATAATGAAAGATGGGGGGTGGTACCTAGATTCAGCCAAACTATGAGGTAAGGACATAGTACTCCAGATTGCTAATGCTACCCAAGACTTCTGACTCCAAACACAAAGAGTTAGGGTCCAACTACAAAGTTAGAGCGAAGCATCTATAAAAGACAAGCCTCATTTATGACACCAATGTAATTCAAGTGCTTCCCAAAACCACCCTCAGATTCCATAGTTCACTAGAAAGACAAACTTGATGAAAGCTGTTATATTCACAGTTACATGTATTACAGGGAAAGAATACATCAAAATCAGCTGAAGGAAGAGATGCATAGGACAAACTAAGAGAGTCCCAAACTTGAAGTTTCCCTTGCTCTCAGGATGTGTTACCCTCCCAGCATTGATGGATGACATTATCCAGGGAGAATTGCCACCTTAGGACTCACCTGAGCTTCTGTGTTCAGAATTGTATTGAGGCTTCTTTACATGGGTATCACTGATTGATTAATTGTTACCCATATGGATGAACTCAGTTTCTAGGTCCACTGATTTCAAGTGACTCAAAGCCCCGACTATAAATCATAAGGTTGGTCTTTCTGGCAGAGCCAGCCCCTGTCCTAAGACGTACTGGTGTGGCCAGCTGAAGGAAGAGGGAAAGGAAGAAGGATGGGAAGAGAAGGAAAAGTAGAGAACAAGACAATAAGCTTTTCTTTGAAAAGTGACTAATTTCACAAATTAATGATCATGACTCATGAATAGCTCACTTGCTTTGTCTTTCACATTAGTCAGAGAGTTTGAATGGTTCTCAAACTTCACAATACCCTATGAGGTGTTCAGAATGTTGTAGATGAGAAAACTGAGAGTCAAGAGGGCCAAGTAAACAACCCTAAGTCCCCCAAGATAGGAAGGAAACACACAGGGACCAGAAACCAAGTCTTCTGGCCCCACATTTCTGTCCTTTCCGATTCAATTTACAGGCTCTGTTTTCCACATTTAGGTCATTATTTTTTCATCTTACCCCAAGTTGTAAATTTTAGACTTTTCCTAACATGCTCGTAACAGTCATTTTTCTACTCTACATGATAAGTTCTTAGGCTTCTCATGAAGTTTTGTGATAAATTAAAGAGATTCATGTCTCTTTAATTTTGGAATCTAGAAACAATAATTTTGGGTCAAAATTTATTGTGAAAGGAATACGCAAATTTTTGCTTTGTTCTGGAATTTTTCATAATGAAGTAGTCGTTTGTCCCTTAGACCCTTTCTTCCCAGGCTCCTTTATTCTCCTCCCCCAACCCTACCATCACCAGTGTCTATTGATAAAATAAGCATATTTGTCAAAGAGCTAAGACGAATCTTCCTGACAGGCCTTATTACATGCAAACAAAGGGTGAATGGGCTTGGCTATGACGGCGGACTGGTGAGAGGTAGGGTGAGCCTGGTGCAAGACATCTTGACCCCACTTTAGACTCTGCCCTGCATCTGATTCATATGACTGTACTTTTTGCCAGTTGCTTCAATAAAACTTTCACAACTAGCTGCACTTCATCTAATTCTTATAGAACATTACTGGGAAAAACAATTAACACGGAACAAAACTAACACTGGCTAAAATTGTACGTGGTAAATTTATTGTAGATAAAAATTGAACAATTAAAAATGGAAATAGACATGGTAAATAGGTTTTCTAAAAACAAAATCAACAGTATCTAAAATTGCACATGATTTTAAATGCTTATTAGCTGAAAGTGAATGGAAGAATCAAATCTTTACATTTATAAAATTTGACCTGAGAAATAAGCTTCGTAGAAAAAAATTTCTATGAAGGAAAACTCATAATCACAAAATGTACAAGTAGGTAAAAGTTAGCTTAAAATAAATGAATCAAGCAAGAAAACTAATTGAACTTAATGATAACTCCTTTATTCAAATAAAAATAAGAATGGTTTAATTTTTATGGGAATGTTATCAAATAATTGAATTGATTTAACAAAGATTGATCGTAGGAAGCTTCTCAATAAAAACCTATCAATTTTTCTGCAATTCTTAATAAAATATTTGTTTTTAAATACAGTTAAAAATCTTATTAGATCAGTAGTAAAGTTTAAAACAGTATGATTGCAATATGATTTTCTCTTTTGTTCCCTTCTATGGATCTAATATAAATTTACATAAACATTAACTTTACCAAATGCAAAGAGTTGCCATTGAGAATAAGATCAATATCTACAAAAAAGTTGCCAATGTAAACACCAATTTTCATTTTGTTCACGTAGCACCTGAAATATGGGAAAAGTTGTCTCATCTAAACTTGCAGGTCCTGCTTGGACTTGCCTTGGACCTGGGAGCATTAAAGGAGAGAAGAGCAGACAGTGAGTTAAATGGTTGAAGTTCCCCTTACATTACAAATTCTTATGATGACCTATATAGCCTAATCTGATCTAGAGTCCGTCCTTCCATGACTTCGTTCCTTCCACTGACCTCAACCCTTTCCAGCCACATCTGTGGCAGAGGAGATTTGGGAGAAGATGATGAAAGGGAACAGAGAAGTGTATTAAGTAGTTTTGGTCTAATTCATAGGTGAGTCGGCATCAGTTTGCCTGATTTTGAGCCTCAGTTTAACACGTGGGCATCTCTCAGTAGTTAGAATGAAGTTCCCACCCTGAAGTTCAAAGGAATCCCCTCTTGTGTTTGCTATGCCTGCATTATCACCATTACCATCCCCTTCAACTCTAACTTTTAGTACGCACTGATCAGAATCTTACCTCCAAACTCCAGCCTTGTGGTTGGGCCAACCACCTCTTACCAGACCAACCTGAGCTAACCACTAAAATGGCTATCTGTCTCCAGGCTCTGACCTGCTTAAAGAAGACCTTATTTTTGTTCAGGTCGCCTCCATTTGTCAGGGCCACTGCCATTAATAGAAATTTAGTCTATACAACCAAATTTCTATTATTTGTTCTTGGGATGGCTTCCTCCCCAGGCACCTGTCCCAACCTAGTGAATGTGTCTGATGCAAAGCCTCCAAACCTTCCCTGTCTACTGCACTCCTGCTCTTTCTCAGTCCATTTGGCCTCCTTCTCATAATAGCATTCACTGGCAAGCCATCCTAACTCAGACAGGCAACAGTCTAGCAGGCCCAGCCACAGGATGCAGAGAGATACAGAAATGCCTGTGAAGTTCCTGTCAGGGGTCTCTGGATAAAGTTCAGGACAAGAGGCAACTACAGCTTACATGTGTTGAAGAGGTCAGTCAACAAATTCTAACTAAGCGCCCATTGTGTCCAGACAATGCCTCTTCTTTAAAACAAAGCAAAACTCTTCTCCTCTGGCCGTCGTACTCCTACCTCTGTTATTCCTTCAGATTCATGACCACTGTTTTCTCACTGAATTCCATTTGAAATTTCTCAGTCCCAATTTACCTGACAATTCTAAACCCACAACTTGTTCTGTAGAACTAGCTTTCCAAATGAGTCTTGAGTTTCACAATTAATAGGCATGTTACAAAACAAAAATAAAACAGAACATCAAACTGGGTTGAAGCCATCTCATGGATTTTTTTTTTTGAACCAAAAGTGTGGACTTGTGACATAAGCAGCTGCTCCAAAACCAAACAAATGACAGTACTCAACTCAGAGTTTGAGCCTATCCAGGGGCTGAATTATGTTTGCTTTGAGGTTTTGTGAAAGGTCATGAGGCCTAACAAAGTTCAGATGAAACTTGGCTGTTTCTCCATTAGGCTCTGGCTCAGAACTTGTGGTGTTTCATGTGGTTTGGAGTTTTCAAACACAGCGCTTTGCACAGTGCTAATAAATGATTCTTTCTCAGCATGGAAAGCAATTAAATGTATGGTCTCTTGGGTTTCTGTCTTAGAATCAGTATTTATTTATTAGGAGCCAGGACAAGGGCTAAATGACTTAGAAGAGGGATCACGCATAATGAGGTCGGTGAATTTGCTGAAGACACCACATTTTAGATGACTGGAGGCCTGAAAAGCAGGAGAGGAACTCCTGAAGAACCAATAAAATTAGGCCACTGGGAAACTTGTTAATGAATGGAATTTAGCATCAGCCTACACAGAACAAGTTAGAACTGCTTGCAAAACCCCAGGGAAGGCCACATGAAAGGACTCCAGCACCATCTGTCTTCAGCCTGCACTGGCCATTCTGAAGGGGTCCCGTGAGCTTCCCAGTACTTGCAACTCTTGGAGCTTCCTCTTATAAGTAAGCCTCTCTCAGGCAGTCGACTTGAATTTCTCTGATTCACATTGGCAGTGAGGTTGTGAGAGTACCTCAAACTGAGTCTCCCTCTACTTATTCCCCTTCAGGAAAGTGAGTGTGTTGATCTACTCGAGCAACCATAACAGAGTACCACAGACTGGTTGTCTCACACAGCAGAAATTTATTTTCTTACAATTTGGGAGGCTGAAAGTCCAAGATCAAAAAGTTGGTAAGCAGTGTTGGTTTCTTCTAAGTCCATCTTCGTGGCTTGTAGATTAGATGGCCACTTCCCCCTGTGTCTTCATAGGGTCTTTTCTCCATGTGTGTCTGTGTCTTATTTCTTACCTCTTTTTATGAGAACACTACTTATATTATATTGGGGCCCATCAATATGAACTCACTTTACCTTTAAAGCCCCTACCTCCATATTAACCTACCTGATATCAAACTATACTACAAGGCTATAGTAATCAAAACAACATGGCACTGGCATAAAAACAGACACATAGATTAATGGAACAGAATAGCAGTTTGAGAAATAGATCCAACCTATGTAGTCAATTAGTATATGAAAAAAGAGACAAGAACATACAATGGGGTAAAGACAGTTTATAAAATAAATGGTGGTGGGAAAATAGGACAGATACATGCAAAAATTGAATTTATACCACCAAATTAGACCATACACAAAAATGAACTCAAAATGAATTAAACAATGAAATGTTAAGTCACAAAACCATAAATATCCTAGAAGAAAACATAGAAAACTGAGACATTTTTCATAGCAATATTTTTGCTGCTATGTCTCCTTGGACAAGGGAAACAAAGAAAAAAATAAACAAATGGGAATACATCAAATTAATAAGTTTTTGCACACTAAAGAAACCATGAAAAAAATAAAAAGAGAACCCACTGAATGGGAGAACTTATTTACATCCGATAAAGGGTTAATTTTCAAAATATGTAAAGAACTTATACAACTCAACACCAGGAAGATAAACAATCCAATTAAGAAATGGACCAAGGACCTGAAGAGATACTTCTCCAAAGAGGAAATATAGATGGTTAGTTAATAGACATAATAAAAAATGCTCAATGTCACTAATTATCAGAGAAATGTAAATTAAACCCACAATGAGACATCACTTCATACCTATCAGAATGGCTATCATCAATAAATCAACAAACAACAAGTGCTGGCAAGGATGTGGAGAAAAGAGAACCCTCATGCACTGTTGATGGGAATGCAGATTGGTGGAACCACTGTGGAAATTAGTATGCAGTTTCCTCAAAAAATTAAAAATGCCTTCCGACCTAGTGATCTTCCCCTGGGAACATATTCAAAGAAACCTAAAGCACTAACTCAAAAGAATATGTGCCCCTAATGTTTATTGTAGCCTTATTTACAATAGCTAAGATTTGGAAATAGCCTAAGTGCCCATAAGTAGATGAGTGGATGAAAATGCTGTAGTGCATTCACACAGCGGAATACTACTCAGCTATAAAAAACAAGGAACTCGTACCCTTTGTGACAGCATGGATAGACCTGGAGATTAGTTTGCTAAGTGAAATAAGCCAGTCAGAGAAGAACAAATACCATGTGATCTCACTTACATGTGGAAGCTAATGAACAAAATAAACTGACAACCAAAATAAAGACAGAGGTGTAGATACATGGAACAGACTGACAGCTCTCAGAGGAAAGGGGTATTGGGGCAATAGATGAAAAAAGGTAAAGGGATAAAAAACCTATACATGTATATATACATATAATGTGTGTATATATGTATATAATATATGTATATTTATTTATATATAATGTGTAAAAACATGTATAAGACACAGACAACTGTGATGATAATCAGAGGGAAAGGAGGGTAGAGGTAGGTGGAGGTGGGCAGAGGGGGAATAAATGGAGAGGGAAAGAGACTTTGCTTTGGGTGATGGGTACAGAGTATAATGTGCAGATGATGTTTGGTTGAACTGTACACTGGAAACCTTTGAAGTGTTGTGAACCAATATCCCCCAATAAATTAAATAAAAAATAAAAATAAAATATTCATATTATGAATAACCATTTGCAAAGTACTCACATAACTAATAAGCTCTGAGATTCATTTATAACAGTCCCAGAAATCTAAGGAAGCAACCCACTACTTTCCTCATTGATTATCCTGTGGGGAAAAAACGCACAATTTCAGATTAAATATTGGGTTTGTTTTTCAAGTGGTATTTCAGTCACTGACCAGCCTAACATAGTTCTCTTTTTTTATTTATTATCTAAAATTGATATTAAATATAGATGAGTGGTCAAAAAAACTGTGCTACATATATACAATGGAACACTACTCAACCATAAAAAGTAATGAAATCTTACCATTTGTGACAACCTGGATGGACCTAGAGGGTATGATGCTAAGTCAAATAAGTCAGAGAGTAAGACAAATACCATGTGATTTCACTTATATGTGGAATCTCTGAACAAAATAAAAAAAACAAACAAAACAGAAACAGACTCATAGATGCAGAGAATAAACTGATAGTTACCAGAGGAGAGGGAGTTTGAAGGGCTCAGTGAAAAAAGTGAAGGGATTAAGATATACAAATGGGTAGCTACAAAATAGTCATGAGCATAATAGAGTATCATCAATAATATTGCAATAACTATGTATGGTGCCAAGTGGGTAATTGAATTAACTGGGGAATCACTTTGTAAATCATATAATTGCCTAACCACTATGCCGTATAACTGAAACTAACATAAAATAACATTGAGTATCAACTGTAATAGGAAAAAAAACCCATCTCCAAATACAGTCACATTCTGAGGTAGTAGGGACTTCAACATGTGAATACAAAGAGGAGGCATCACACCCTTCAGTCCAGAGAGGTCACCTGTTCAAGCTGTGCCACAGAGTCAACCCCCAACCTCTAATGGAGAGTGGTGAGGTAAGGTAAGGCCCTAACTGAGGACAGTTCATCTTCTTGTACTTTACTGCCTTTGACTAAGTTCACCCAGCTCAATCGAAACATAAAAGAGAGAAAGTAAAACAGCAATACAGTGAGCTTAAATGTGCAGGCAGAAGCTATATTTGTGCTCATTTATTCATAGAGATTATTGTCTGCCTTTGAGGATTTGGCGAACTAGAATAGGTTCATAAAAACCATTCTCCAAATAATTCCCATGTGCACCCAACAGGATACCCTTATGTTTGGATGAAAATTTATTGTGAGCACATATGTTAGTCACAGAGTCATGCTCTGTCAGGGCTTACATTTTAGTGGGAGACTCTGACAATAAACAAATAATAATTGATAAGTCTTTATTTCTTGGGTTAAGACACCAACAACAACTGGCAGATTGATTGTATTGATGGTGCCAGTTCTTTGTCTGCTCCTCCATCCATGTCATTTATCATGTGACTTTGCAATTTCTCTCCTTGAGAGGCGGAATCACATGACTCACTTTGACCAATAGGATGATGGCAGTTGTGATGCAAGTGGAAGCTCAGTAAAGAGCCTGCACATTTCTGATTCTGCTTTTAAAACCTGGGCCATTTTGCTTAGAACCAGCCTGGGTTAGCCTACTGGAGGTGGAGGAGGAACATGATGAGAAAGGCTGCATCAGAAACCATTGGACTGCCAGACAATCCCTAGAGCCTTCAGTCATTAGGTAAGATGACCCCCAAATATGTGAGTGAGCTCAGTTGAGACCAGGAAGCTCCCTGGTCCAAATCACCAACCTACAGAATTCTAAGCTAAATAAATACTAAGTGTTCGAAAGCCCCAGAACTTGGAAGTGGTTTGTAACACAGCATACTTATGGCAATAGTGAAGTGATCCAATCAATGAAAGCCCCCAATGAATCTAAACATTATCCAAAAGAGGTAGCACATTAGGGTATTATTGGCCATTTACACTTTGGCTGACAGAGTATATAAGATCAGCTTGTCAAGGCTCTGAGAGATGTGATATAGACAAGATATAGAAACAAGGTAGAATCTTCACCCTGTTGGATGAAGGTAGTGTGGGAAATGGGGTAGCAAACACACTTCTAGAAATGTTCCAATAGCCATTCACTGACCTGCTACTTCTGTGTAAAATTCAGATTCTTTACTCACAACATACAAGGTCCTCCTGTCTGGTCCCTGCAGTAACCCCTCCAGATCCACTTTCTTCTGAGTCACAGGAACCTAAATTCTATGGACTTTGTCCACCAGGCTGCCTTGCCCCCTGGCTTCCCATTGGGTTTGTCAAAGAAAAGCAAGGACAGAAGATTGAAAGGTAGCAAGACTAAGACATCAGAGTTTGTTTCTCTGCCTCCCTCCTGTTGGGCTGTAGTTTGGCCGTGACTGTGTTTTTATATCAAAGACTGCAGCTCCTGCAGGGTGTCCCCTCTTTGAGTCAGAATTCTCGCCACCTCTCAGTGACTCCTTCCCATTGTCCCCACACTTTGGGATGGTAACCCTTCTGTCTGTTGCTAGTTCTGGGGTACTTCAGCATCCCATGTTGCTATTCCTTAACCCAGCCCAAACATTGCAAAAGGTTGCCTCATTTAAGTGTTGTAAAGGGACCCATTCATTGTGCCCTTTGAGAGTGTCATCTGTTTCCAGCCAGGACCTTCCAGCACATGACTTTCCCAGCCTGTTATAGCATCCAGCACTGTCTTCCTTAGACCCTGTTCCACAGGCATGGTGTCACCCCGCTATGCCTCCATGCCCTTGTTTCTGTTGTACCCTTTTCCTTTTTTTAATTTAAACTCTTTATTAATGTCTAAATTATAAATCAAACATTGGCAACTATGTAAAGACATATTTGCCGTGGACAAATTAAGATTGTGAGGTCATACTTTCAATACAACTTCAGAATTAATACAATAATAAATCAATACATTTTCTCAAAAGTAATATAATTTCCTCCTATTTACAGACCATGATATGAAAAGTCTAATATGTAAAATAATTTACCACCTATCCTAAGCTGTAGAAAATTGAGTCACTATTTGCATCAAATAACAACAAGGTTTTAACAACTCAGTCATTTTTCTTAAGAGTATATATACGAATATGAAAGGGGATCAAAGAAAAATCAGAATTATCTTCTGGAGCACAGGCCCATTGTAGTATGGGCTTCCCCCACTAGGTGAGTGTTCCAGGAACTCATCAGTATCAGTGTGCCAGCTGGCGTTGTTGTGAGAGGCTGTGTTTGGCTTCAGTGATTTTTTTTTGAAGACTCTTTCACTGCATTTGCTTATTTCATGATGGGTGATTTACAAGTGTACCTGCTCACATGGCAATGAGTGTTCAGCAGTTTTTGACCAAAAACAGCATGGACCCCATGCCCCACCTTCCCTGTTCACCCTATCTCTCCCCAAGCAAACCTTTTTTGTTTCCCCAAATGAAAAAGTCCTCAAAGGGAAACATTTTGCTGATGTGGAAGAGGTGAAACAAAAAAATGACAGAAGCACTATAAGGAATCAAAATCGATGAGTTCAAAAACTGTTCTTAGCAGTGGAAAAGTGTCTTGATAAGGGCATTGCATCAAATGGAGAGTATTTTGAAGGTAACTGAAGTTTAAACATGTAAATACACAATTTTTATAAATGAATTCTGTTCAGAGGGATATATACATATACAACATATATATATAATCCAATGGTTCTGCCACAGTGCACAGATAAGTTTATTTATTTATTTATTTATTTATTTATTTATTTATTTATTTATTTTTTGCCCAATCACCCACACCAAGCAGCTTTCAGGTTAGAATTGGAAGACATAGAAAATCACATATCCTACATGAAATAATGAAGACAGAAATAGTACATAAATAATAAACTTTAAAATTCCACATGCTGACATCATATGTCTACTAACAAGATTTTCAATCCACTTAATTAATAATCCATATAATCTCAGATGGCAGTGTCCTCTGGCATGTTGTACAGCTGACTCAGATCTGGAGTCTTTTCCTATAAAAGAGAAAGTGGTCCTCAATCCGAAACAGGATGGGGGTCTGTAGTCCGTCTGCTGGGGCCTACTGGAAGGAGCCTGGTTGACAATGGAGGGCACGTGAATTGTGTTAAGGTGAATTATGTGCAGTTTTCTGGATGTCCTGAGAAGAGTCCTCCAGGCCACCTTGGCCCTGGCAACTTGCTCCTCCACTCTGGCCATGCTGGCACCGATAATCCCAATTATGGCCTAGAATGTGTCGACCTAGCTGTAGACCTGCTTCCTGGGTGGCCCTTTCATAAATGCCACATACACCCTCACTGACAACATGGGAGGAGTCACTGCACAGTACCTGCAGCATGCCCATGAACTTGTCCACCCTGATGAGCAGGTCCTCCGGGCTCTGGGCAGGGCCTCCACTGCTGGTTGTGCTTGAGCTCCCAGCAGCAGGGAAATGATGGAGCCCTATAGGCTGTGCCCAGCTCCAGGCCCTCGCCCTCCCAGGGCCCAGGTGCTGCTGTCACTCTGCGACATGTTGGGGTTGTCTCCACTGCGGGTGGCACCCTGGGGCTCCACTGCAACGGATCCCTGATGCTGTGACCAGCCAGGGCTGCCATCCCTCCCTTTTCCTTTTTTTAGAATGCCTTTTCCCTTCCCTGGCCAGAGTCTCACAGGAGCCAAAAATCTGAACTCAAATGTCATCTTTTCCAGGAAGACTCCATCTCTGCTGACCTACCGTCACACACCATTGCCCTCCTACAGAACTAAGTGCTCTTCTTACCTGCTCCTATAGTTGTCTCCACTCTCTGCACTGTGCCCACCCCCACACTAAAGCACTAATCCTAGAGTTTAATCCTTATCTACGAACACGTCAAAGTCTCTGAGGTAGACAGAATGGTGACCTCCCAAAGATGTCCACGGCCCAATCCCCAGAACCTATAATTAGGTTATGTTACATAACAAGAGGGAATTAAGTTTACTAATCAGCTGACTATAATATTGGGAGATTATCCCAGATTACCCAAGTGGGCCTGATATAATCACAGGGTTCCTTAAAACTGGAAGGGCAAAGAGGAAGAACATTTACCAGAGATGACAATACGAGAAAAGACTTGATTGGCCATTGCTGTCTTTGAAGATGCAGAAAGAGGCCACAAGCCAGAGTGTAGACAGTCTTTAGAGGCCAGAAGGGCCAAGAAAACAGATTCTTCCCTAGAGACTCCAGAAGGAACACAGCCTTGCCAGCACCTTGACTTTAGTCCAATGAGATCCATTTAGGACTTCTGACCTCCAGAATTGTAAGATGATAAAGTGTGTCATTTAAGCCACTAAGTTTGTGGTCATTCATTACAGCAGCAAAAAGAAATGGATATAATCCCCAGTAGATGGTCCCATTCTTGAGAACAAGGATCATGTCCTTGTTTTGTGTTTTCCAAACTCTCACAAAAGTTGTCTTGAAATAGTTCTGAAATGTAGTTATTGAAGGAAATGTAGGATACAAAATGATCTTATTCACCCTATATTTTCTAGATCCTTCTTGTTCCATGTAGTAATAATTTATCTGAAGGAAGAGATCTTCATTAGTTCACAGAGTAAAAATTGGTGCTTAGTTATCAATCTACCCTATCATCATTGAGAAAAATAATTTAGCTAGCTGCCAAGGAGAGCCAGGATGCAGCCATGTGAAGGAGCTCAGAGTGTCCTCCCTCTCTGGAAGTCAGTTGTGGTAATGAACAGTGGCCTGCTGTAGGACATGCCCAGCTTCCCAGATGGGCAGGGAAAGAACAAATTGTTCCTTCCCCTGGAGCAGCTGGCTTTGGTTTTGGCTGGATGTGGATTCCTGCACACTGGTTGCTACAGTTTGGCAAGAGCCACCCTCCAGCCTTGCATTTCCAGAAGATCTGTCCTATTACTAATCTGGAGCAGACACCTCCTATCATCACCACAATATTGTTCTTACAGCAGCACCAGCGACAGATGATCTGCAAATTCCACACCCTGTTCATGAAATGAGAACTGGTGTCTTGGTTTAAATCCTTTTTGACAATTCTCTCTGCATTGCTGACAGCTCTGGACTAGAAGCCAGGAGCCATGGGGCCTAGTCTGGCTCTGCCGCCTTGTGACTCCTTGATTGGGTTGCCTCCTATTCCTCATCCGTTGAGTGAAGGGGGTGGACTTCTGCAGTCACTGAAGGCTGTTGAATTCTGAGAGTCTATGATGGTTATACCATTCCCAATGATGCTTGGAAAATGCCAGTGACAAACTGTCCCCACTAAAGAGAATGTTTTACTAGGAAAAAAGTTAGACCTACAGCCTGAGAAAAGAAGGGCAAGAAGGAGAGGGAGCATGAAGGAAAGAGGAAGAAAGAGAGAGATGAGAAGAGAAGGAGAGAAAAAGGAAGGGAGGAAAGAAAGGAGGGAGAAAGGAAAAGAGGGAAGAAAGGACAATGTATTGAGCCCCTTTTATCTACCTCAGCTCACCCATACCCCAGACCAGAGCCTCAAAAAGTTTTGCACACAAGTACCTCTGCCCTTAGAGGACAGTGACAAGGAACGCTGGACTCCAGTCTGTAGAAAGTGGGAAATCTGACTCCTCATTTAACCTTAAAAATTAATTTGAATTTTGTGTTCTACTTCATAAACAGGGGTTTCATTTCCTCAGTGGAGTGAAACTGTTGCTACAGGAAGATGCAGTGTGTTAATGAATGCTGTGCTGTGCAAAGTCCAGCCCACCTCTGCTTCCCTTTGAGGTGGGACACTCTGGTTTGGGACTCAGGGAGCTGGGAGTTGAGAGGTGGGATGTATTCTCCAACCCACCCAGGTCATGAGAAGACTTGGAGGCTACCCAGTTTACTACGGCTGGAGAAACCAAGTGAATAAAGTAAAATTCAACTAGCCCATATATGTTTGCCTCCAGAAAAATGGGATGATAGTTTTCAGGGACAGTCTATGCCAGAGGACACCATCTTTGTTCATTACACTTTGTGACAGTGAGACACACTGATACTCTGTAGCATTGCCAGCAACTTGTTTAAGCAGATTTTTTTTTTAATATTTATATTCAAAAGTAATAGAAGTTGGGGGCAAAAGTCCCAGGGGAGAGAGACCACAGGCTTGGGGGTTAAGCAGAAGGTCCTAGCCAGAATAAGGTCTTAGCTACCACCAAGAGGGGGACCAGATGGGACTTAACCATGGACCCAGCAAAGTAGGAAATTGACCCCTTGCGAGAGCACTAGAAAGTCAGCCACAGTCAAGTTCAACATAAAAGAGTTGTGGTCAATACAGCAAGTCTACAATAGGCAGGGCTGCTGTGAGGTAAAGATGAGCTAGCACATGCCTGACACAAAAGTACAAGCATTTGCTAGTGTTGTTTTGAATGTGGTTGCCTGACTTGGTGGCAAAATCAACCATCAGGAGAGGAATCTAAAACATATAGAGGGCAAGAGATAGGATAAGCTGGAACATACCCAGAGGCCAACAAGACTCTGAAACCACCAGGAAGAGATTCTGAAAGGGGCTACCCCCCAGGCTAATAGGAGTTAGGGCTTGAAGGATTCAAAGGGATGAAACATTGCCACGCTAGAACTGGTGAGAGGAGCAAATGGCAGGAAGTAGGGAAGAGAAATCTGATGTAGGATTCAGACACGCAGGCATAGGTGGGATCCTGACAACCATATCTGGCTTTTCCAGTTTCAGCAAGCCGCACGAACTCTCTGAGCCCGTTTCATCCTCTTTAAGAAGAGGATAAATTGAGTACCTTTCCCACAGGATTTTGAAAAATTCAAGTAAGATAATTCATGGGACCTAATACATGCTCAGCAATATTAGTTTTCTTGCTTTTAGCTGTTATGTAGCAATTGCAGAGAGAGTAAAGGGTGCATTGTCTATATAAAGATTCTGAGATTAGGTAGGGAAAACAATTTCCTAGGAAAATCAATGTCTTCAGTGTCTCTAGATTTTTATTTCAGACTAGTCGAGAATTAAGAAGAAAAGAGGAGAGGAGAAAGTGGAAGAGGGGAAGACAGAGATAAAAAGAAAGAGGAGAGGGAAAGGAAGAGGAAAAGTGGTGGAGAAGATGATGGGGAGGAGAGGAGGAACAAGAATGAAGGCAAGGAATAACAGGTCCTGGTAATTATCAACAATTTAACATGAGAACATTCCAAAACAAATCACAGTTCGCCCCTTCATCTCCCCATTAACTCACTCTTCAGCTCATTCCTTAAATGTGAAAGTTCTCCAAGGTTCTGCCTTTGGCCCTGTGCTCTTTGCCCTTTACGAGATCTTCTTTGGCAGTGTCATTCATTCCTGTGGCTTCACTTACTACTCATTTTTTAACCCTCAAACATTTATTTCCAGGCTGGACATCTCTCTTGACCTTCAAATGCTTGCTTCCAATCACTAACGTCTCTACACTAATAGATCCAAGTCAACACATGCAAAGCACATCTTGCACCTCCACATATAAAACCCTCTTTACTTCTTACCAAGATGAAGGGCACCTCCATCTCCTCAAGTCAGAAATGTGGAAATCATGTACGACTATTCTCTTGTCTTAACCCTCTGACACTTATCTCTCCTTAATTTTTCTCCAAGTCCATTTCAACTTGCCACTCTTGTACTTCCTGCCTCAGTTCAACCCCCAGCCCTCAACTGGACCCTGTTAACAGTCTCCCGACCTGTCTTCCCACAGTCAGGTCCCTGCATCCTCTATAATCAGACAAGTGTGACATGATCTATGACATTTCCTGGTGAATACTTCACAAACTCCTTTCCTATTGTACAGGATAAAAATATAAACTCCTTAGCCTAATATACAAAGCTCTTTACCTGACACCTGCCTATTTTTCCAGCTTCATTCATCTTCCTCTTCTCTATTTCCCAACCCATGTACACGGGTTCATTTTATCCTGACTGAACTACATGTTTGAACATATTCTTCATCATGCCCGGAAATTTTCCAATTATCCCATTTGCCTGGCAAACTCCTGGTCAACCAAATGTTATGTCCTACGGGAAGCCTTCTCTGACTTTGCTATGTGCACAATTAAATACTCTTATGACACTTTTTTTCTTTATCTCTGTCCCAGTCCTTATCACATTATATGATTATTGGTTTAAAATATGTGGGTTTTTCCAAGTGGACTGAGAGCCCTTAGAGGGCAGAAATTGTGCTGTGTTCATCATTGTATTTCCAGTATCTAATAAAATGCCTGGAACGGAGTGCTAATCAATAATGATCCATTACATGGATAATTGAATGAATGGATGAATAATGAACACTTAGAACATAAATATAAACCAAATTCAAGCTAACCAGAATTTCAACAGCTTTAAAACAAACTAACACCTAACTTTCTTACATTTAGAAAGAAGGAGATGAGCTCATTAGTAAGCCCAGCTGCCACTCAGGTCCTGCCACTGCGGAAACAGTGTCTAATGAAGTTACTATCAGGATTTGCTCAGGTTTGTGTGCCCTGTGGTGCTCAGGACTGGGAGAATGCCCATTTATTAATTATCATAAAAATATGATTGCCAAAGACTTTAAGTGCCAGCTTTCTGTCCTTAGCACTTTCTTACTAGGAGAATCTACAGGGAAAACAAGGTTATAATAAAAAAGTTGGCTTGATAAGCATGGAGTAAGCAAGGAGTCAGCCTAGCTTTTTCATCCATACACCCACCCAGCAATATCTCACTATCCCTGAAGAACAGTTGGAAAGAGCCCTGAACACCAGCCAAAGTGTCTTCTTCTCTTGACAGTGATACAGATATTCTGAAAAATTTTTCCTCTTTAGTTTCTCATTTTTTAGACTTTAAGCAGTCAATCCTCTTGGTCTGACTGGTAGGATACAACTAAGCCAGTATCAATTTTAATGGGTTGGCCAAAAAGTCCATTTAATTTTTTTCTGTAAAATTAAAGATACATTTTTCATTTTCACCAATAACTTTATTAATGTGAATATTTTGAGTATGTCAGGTGTTTCTCGCTATTGGCTTCTAGTGGGTAGAGGCCAGGGGTGCTGCTAAACATCTTTCAATGCATAAAACAAGAAAGAATTATTTGGCCAAAACATCAATGTACCAAGAAAGTTTGCAAACCACTTTTGACACTTTCACAGTATCTTCTCCATACACTGCACAAATCTTTTTTTTTTTGCATTTCAGTTGCATTTTTACCTTTCTTGAAATAATAAAGCATAATATGCTGAAAATGTTGCATATTTTCTTCCATCTTCAGTACTAAAATGGCTACACAAAACTTCACTAGTTTTGATACTTTTTTTTTAAATGCATGAAGATATGACAGCTGTCACAATATAATCTAATAATATTGCTTTGAATGAAGTTAAAGACAACTAAGCACTATTAGAGCCATTGTACTGTACAGAAAAAAAAAAAAACTAAATGAACTTTTTGGCAAACTCAGTAGATAAGCTAGTACAGTCATATGCATTCCCGAGGCTACCCTCAGATTAATTAAACATTTCAGTCATTTAAGTTCAAATTATTGCTTAGGGAAAGTTAATGTTCTCAGAAGACTGATCTCACACCAAATAAGCTTTTCTGTGTTTTGCAGGGATCTTGTTATGCCTTAGTAAAAGTATATATATATATATTATATATAAAACATATTTTATATATATTATATATATATAATTATACATATGTACTAGGCAATAGTAATAATATAAATTTAGCTGATGCCTTCTTCTATTATTTACTAGGGGTTTGGTTGTGGATTGGGAGGATTCAAGGCTTCTAAAAAACATGAAACCATCACAGTAGAACAGGATTTAGTTTCTCCACATGGAGGTCTGTGTCTTTTCTACAGCATCATGGGTCATTGGCTCAGGGGCTGGGCTGGAGAAAACAAAGGGGCATGGACTAAAAAAGAGCAGGCAACCTCCGGCAAGAAGATGTGAAGGGCTGGGTGGTGAGGCAGAACTATTGGAGGAAGGGAAGCTCCTTGGTTGTCACACCTGTGAGTCTGAAACATACACAGGTGGAAAGCTCAAGGTTGTCCCTGGTTTGGACACAGAATTAGAAGTCATGTTCAAAAAGTGATTCCCAAGAGACCCTGAAGGAAACAAACTGGGTGAAAACTGAGTCCTCCCAAGAAACTCAAAGCAGTATCTTCTCTCATTGAGATCAGATGAGGAAGGAAACTTCCTACCTTTGGCCTTGTTCTCTTACTTACAGTTTTTCAAGATGCTTATAGTCACAGGATACACTTTAAGAGAATTCTGACTGAGATATGCTCATGGACAGACCCAGAACACAATGGGGTTCCATTTCAATAAAAACAATACAAAGTTATTGTTTAAAAACAATACATAACTTTGTATTGTTTTTATTCAGGAACTATTTCTACATTTCTTTTTTAATTTAATATTTATAGAAAATTGAATATTTACTTAGAATGAGAAGAGTAATTTTAACAAATTATAATTTTTAAAAGGTGACAAATACCACAGGCATCACAAAATCCAGAAAAAAATACCATAATAATAATATCATATTATATATTGCACTAAATGTTATTATGTTTTATTGTAATATTGTTAATTAACTTTGGGCAACTCGGAGGCTAGACAGGTTTTAAGCAAAGGAACCACTTAACCAGATTTACATTTCAGATTTACCAGGAGTCATAAAGCAGAAATTCTGCTTAAAATTAAGTCTTCTGCATACAGTTCATTTGTTGAGAATGTTTTGTGAAATTATTGCATCATGAAGGAAACTGTCTTTTTCAGTTAGATGTATTTAAAAATAACTTTAAAACACATCATACTTTTCCATGGCCTTATTTAGGAAAACATCTTTAAAAGCAGAACATCATGCACAGTGCAAAGCACTGACTCGCTGACCAAGAACTGGTGAGAGGGTCAGGTTGGATCAACACCCAAGTTGGCTTGAGACACAAGCATGCAAGAGGATTCTGGCCTCCACACACAGGAGAGACATCTATTGATGGCCCAAGCTCTCTGGAGTGCTTCCCCAGAAATGAAAAATGAGAGATTCTGTGCATGCGTGTGTGTTTCCTGGGTCTCCATGTTTCACGTGAGCTAAATCCTGAAAGAAACACTTGGCTGACAGAGAATGCAGATAGCCAGGACACACCAAATAACAAACAGAGCCTTCATAAGGTCATCCCTCAGGTAAAGGCTTCCCCAAGGAGCATCTTGCACCTTCAAGAGAAGCTTCTATCGTCCTGACACTCCTGAGCATGACAGGAGCCAGATATTGCACAACCCATTCTATCTAAAAGACGGCAACTTCTTTAGAAACTTCTGTTTCCTAAAGTTAACCACACTTTTCTAAATGGTGGCTACATATCAGCTCTAAGAAATATCCTCTTTGAGGTTCTTTTTAATTCACTTGTGACCTACTCTTTATCTACTTCACAAACCTCCTCCCAATGGTTGGGCATTTTCACACGATTATAAGAGAGAGACCCAGTTTTTCCCTTGTTTCCATCAGAGGCAGAACAACAAGAACTGTGTACTGCTTTTTTTCTTGAATGTATTCACTTTGAAAATTCACAGCACTGGAATACTTTGTGACAATTATTGCCCACCCCACATAATATGAGACACATGCATACTGCCACTCCAAGCTCCTGCAGTTCCATGAACCAATCAGAATTAGAAACTTTGAACACTTACTGCATCACTACATACATAGACCAGCACAATTATATACTTGGATATAGACCTATGGATTTTGATATCAAGGGTGGGTCCTGTTACAAAACTAGTCTTTTCTTTGAAAAAAAATATTCATAATGTGGTCCATATACAGAAAAGTGCTCAAGAAATTATACTATCAATAGCATACAACTATTTTAAAGTGTAGAAATGTACATATTTTTTAAATGAACCTACTCTGTGCCACCTGGAGATGATTTTATAAGAAATGACATCATCACTCAGTCATACTAGCTGTAAGTTTTACAAATTTTATGATTTGTTCTCTGTTTATAGCTGCTTCCAAGGCAGTATCATTCTGTGGTGTAAACAGAGCAAATTTAAGCTGGGGGAAAAATGTATTCTTCATGTGAATCCACTGGGATCCTGGCCAAAACACTTGAAGGTTAACATAAGAATGGATTGGAGGAAGTAAAGAAAGAAATGTGGTTTCATTTAACCAGTCTACTTAAGCTAATAAGTGATGAGTTTAAGATTAAGGCAAATAATCTCTCTTTTTTCATTTCTGAAGAACAGTAGACACCTTCCCCTTTCCCTACACCGAGTGCTTCAATTTTTCTCTCTTCTGCCCCTTCAAATCATGGCATGCCATGCATTGGCTTAGTAAAATGTCTACCTCCTGCCTAACTCTTCCCTTGTTCAGAGAGGAACCTCATATTCCTGTAACAGAGTGGATTATGTAGGGCAGCCAATAAATTTGCCCAATATCCACTATCTTAGTCTGTTCAGACTACTATACCAAAAATATCATAGACTAGGTGATCTAAGCAACAAACATTTATTTCTCACAGTTCTGGAGACTGGGAAATCCAAGATTATGGCTCCAGCCAATTTAGTACTTGGTGGGGTCCCTCTTTCTGATTCACAGACAGCTGTCTTCTCTCTGTGTCCTTATATGGCTGAAGGAGCAAGAGAGCTTTCTGGGGTCTCCTTTACAAGGGCACTAAATCCCATTCATGGGACCTCCACCCTCATGACCTAATCACCCCAAAAGGCCCACCTCCCAATACTATCATGTTGGGAGTTAGATTCTCAACACATGAATTTTGGGGAAGACTCAAACACTAAGTTCATGACACTCACAGAAATCCTTGTTGGCTATCAGGGAACCTCAATACTAACATTTCTAGAAAAATATGCAACTCTGGATAAATATTCAATTAAGATAAATTTTGTAGACCAAACATTGACCTATAATAGTAAAATTTTAGAACATGCAAGAAAAGTTGGAAAAGTAAAAAGACCCAAATAGAATGCATTTGATAGAGTTAAAGGAGTTCATCATCACCAAACATTTATTATATGAAATGTTAAAGGGATTTCCTTAATAAAAAGGAGAAGAGTAAAACTATGAACAATAAAATGGCAATAAATACATATCTATCACAATAGAATCTAAAAAAAGCAAACTAAGCAAACAAGAAGCACAAAGACAGAACCATGGATATGGAGAGTGTTTTGATGGTTGCCAGTTGGGAGGCAAGTTTGGGGGAATGGGTGAAGTGGTGAGGGGATTGAGAAGTACCAATAGGTAGTTACAGAATAGCCATGTGGATGTAAAATACAGTATAGGAAATGGAGTAGCCAAAGAACATACATGCATGACCCTTGGATATGAACAATGGTGTGGGGATTGCCTGAGGGAGTGCTGGGACAATTGTAATAGCATAACCAATAAAATGTAATTAAAAAAACAAATAGGATGCATCTTTTTAGGTAGTTCAACACATCTCTATTAGTAACTGACAAATCCAGCAAACAGAAAATTAGTGAGGACATGGTTGAACTGAGTGGCACCATGATCATCTGCATCCAACAACATAATATACATTTTTCTTAAGCTCATGGAACATTCACCAAACTCAGGGTCATGAAACACATCTTACCAAATTTCAAAGAATAGAAATAATACAAAATAATCTTTAAGACCACAATGGAACTGAAGCAGAAATTTATAACAAAAAGGTAGCTTGAAAATTTCTAAATAATTGGAGATTAAACAACATACTTCTAAATAACACACGAGTCAAAGAGGTCACAAGAAAAATTTAAAACCATTCTGGACTAAATAAAAATGAAAATACAACTTGTGAAAATTTGTGGGATGCATAAAAGTGGTGCTTAGAAGGAAATTTATAGCATGGAGTGAATACATGAGAAAAGAAAGATCTAAAGTAGATAATCTAAGTTTCTACTTTAGGAAACTTGAAAATAAAAATCAAATTAATGCCTTCACTTTTTTCACCCACCACAAAATAGTTAAGGGGATGCAAAGTACAGCATAGAGAATATAGACAATAATATTTTAATAACTATGTACAGTGCCAGGTGGGTATTAGAGTTATTGGGGTGAATCACTTTGTAACCACTATGCCATACTCCTGAAATTCATGTAAAATAACACCAAATGTCCACTGTAATTAACAGAAAACATGTGAAAAGTCAGAAATGAGGAAAGTCATCTTATTTTAGTGGCTTATTTCATTTGCTCTAAACCAGCTGATGTTCAAATAACACACATACAAGGGAGCTTGCCAGAGCCCGCGTGACTGGAGACTGCCCCTTGCTGCACACGGTGGCCGGAAGAGGGAAAGCAAATGCGGCTGACACTGGCCCTGGCTGGCTGGAAAGCTGGACACCCCCACTGGCTTTTGGCTTGCATGGGACTATGGGAGAGGACTTCTAAACAGAGAGTGCTGGTAAGTAAGAGGTCAGTTGGCTCCTTCCTCTCCCCTGGGCAAGGGGCATGTCAATGGTTGCCAGCAAGCATGTGAGAGGAGACCTGGGGGCACAGACTCCAAAAGATGTCTGAAGCTGGACAGTGACTGGAGGGGCAACTGAGCCACCTGCGTTCATGATACTGCAGGGTAGGCAAAGAGGTTCCTGCCACAACCTCAAACTGAGCTGGCAGAGGCTGACAGGGTGATTTTTCTTTGGGCATCTTAGAGGAGACAGGCTTATAGGCAGACACTTGCCATTATTTCTAAAGACTTTGGTGAAAATAGTCAGCACCATGGGCCGATTATTGTTCTTATGATATTTTCAGTTCTTGAACCTAGGTAGTAATTATAATGATAAATATTTAAATAGCTATTTTTGATGTCATACTCTTGACTTTTTCTTTCCCCTTACTTTTGTTACCCAGGTAATTTAGGTAGAAACTTGCCATCAAACAGAAGATTCCTTTCTTTTTCACCAAACTCCATGTTTGGAGATTTGCCTGGTAGGTGGCAACATGGACCCCCTGCTACTGGTTGGATTTGGTAAGACTATGGTCGCTTGGAAATCTTCAGTGTCCATAGATACAAAATGTTCTGATTAGTAAGCCAGTATCATACCCCACTCCTGTGCCAGAGAAGACACAGCTTCTTGATGGGCAGCCCTCCCTAATTCATATGGAATGGGAGAAAAAGTTCTTCAGATGGAGAGATGTTAGAGACAAAAAAGTAACAGCTGACTGACACAGAGAAAAAAGGCAAAAATGAAGATGAGACAGGAACTAATCTCAAGCAAAATCCCCTCAGAGAAAGTTGAGGGGACCCACTTAATAGCAAAGGAGGGAGAATGGACTTTACAACAGAGAAGGGGTTCTCTTTTGTAATCCAGACCACTAAGCTGCCTCAAATCCTTAACTGAAGGTAATAATATCAACAGCATAAACAAGAGTACAAGGGCATTGTGCCCTGGCAAATAAATCTTTTTTAACCACTACGCATATATTTAATCTACACATTTTATTTTGTTATGTTCTGGCACATAGGATTACTCAAAATAAACAAGTATGCCAAATGGACATCATATGGGTTCATGTTCAATGATGACAGAAATGTCATTAGTAATACTAATAAGTATCACATTAAGTGTTGATCAGCAAACATGCAAAGAGCTAAGGTGCTACATGTTTAAGTGCGCAGATTTGGAAACAGGAAGACCTGAGTTTGAAAACTCACTATATCACTTGCTACCTACCTGACACTAGGAAAGTTACTTAATGTTAATGTACGTTAAATGGTGCACAGTGGGTCTACAGTACAGTAAGTTCGCAATAAGAGTTCTCTGTTGTTATCAGTTGTTGTTATCAACAGAGAACACTTATACAACTTTAAGCAAGTTCATTTAATATATTCAATACCCTCAACTTCCCATCATTTTGATTCTTCCCTAATTCTAGTTGGAATTAGTGAGGTTTGACTGTAGATTATACAATAGAATGTATAAATATTGAAAGCAAAATCACCAACCACTGTGCCTTTTTTTAAGAAAAAATGCCTCAGTTTTTCTCACTGAGAAATCCTTTCCAGGCATCGTTGAGAAGCATAGCCGTACCATGTAACTCTCTCAAATCTTCATTGTACTGAAAGAATTTGACCATATTTCTGTTGTCCAGTCAAAAACGTGGTAGTTCCCACTTTTAAGAGCATGTTTTCTAAACATCTCTGGTAAATGGAGATCTTGACTTTATGCCCAGGACACCCTGAGAGCTGCTCCTACAGAAAAAAATGAACAGGATAATACATCCCAAGGCCTTTTTTTCCCACCCTGAACAAGAGTTGTTTTAGTTAAACTTGCAATCGCTTTCCTCTGAAGGCCATCCCCGCCCTTGCCCGACCATTGTGTTTAATACAGGACTTTTGACTCAGCCATCATTACTCACACTTTACTGATTCTACTTTAAACACTGTTGACTAAAACGACAATTTATCACGACTGTTTTGCCTAGCGGTGGGGGAATAATTTATTTCCCCGTTGAAGGGTTGGATATTTATTAGCGCGGCAGCAAGCTGGTCAGCGGAGATCCACACTCCAGAGGACGAGCTCTGAGTCCAGCTTCATGGCCTGCTCCACCCGCTTCTGCTCAGACCCACCGGCCTTGCTCCCGAAGCAACCCCTGCCTGGTGCAGGGGGGTGCAGAGATGGTAACTGTGGAGTGTGATCTCTTGGGTTCTCCCCTTCTCCTGGGAAGTTGGACCCTCAGCTGTGAAAGAGCAGAGCCAGCTCTCAGGGAGAGAAGCATCCCTCAAAGCCTGCTTAGAAAAGCCTGCGAGACCCATAGCAGAATGGAGGACCAATCATAGAAATGCCTGCATCTGTAAGAATTCTCTGGAGAGTAGCCACCTGGCCTCAGCAGCCCAAGAGCATCTGATTGGCAAGAGATTGCTCAGGTAAGGTGGGGCCTGTTTGAGGAGTGGAAATCCCCAGGCCTCTAACACCAATGGAAACCTCTTCCTGTGAGGGACAGGCAGCATCTTTGTATTGCAGTTGCAGTGCCTGGAGAGGAGCAGGCTTTTATAAATAGTTCATTGTGGCAGCAAATTAATAGCTGAAAGAAATGGGAAGGAATTTGGATTGATTGTGTGTCTGTGTCTGCTGTGTGCCTGGCACTGTGCTAGATTTATAAGAATCATTTCATTTCATCTTTGCAATAACCCCAAGGGTGAGTGTTCACGTCCAATGGGCCCTGGGAAGTTATGTAAATTGCCTCCTTTACTTTTCCATGGCTAATAAGTGGGGGAGCCAGGGAACTACCTCCGATCTGTCTGACCTAAAGGCCATGACATTTGGATGCTGCATACTACTTCCTTACTAAATGAAAGGCATAGGAAAGCTTAATCTGAGGACATCAGCCTGATACCTGGAGTTCCCACCACTACAGTCACTCCCGGACTTAGGGTATTACCTCTAATGGAAATATGTTATCTGGAGACCTAGCTAAGTAATGCATTAGCAATTAGGCCACATTAGCAAGAAATTATTAGAAGCTTTTTTCTTTTCCAGAATAGAGGGAATGGGACGTGGCACAGTGAAACTCAGATGCTTCAAGTTCCATACAGTAGTGGGGGCGTGAGTGTGAAGAATGTTGCTGGGGGGAGTCCTGCTGACACACAGGAGTGGGAAGTGGTGGACGCACACAGCTGCAGGAGGAGGAGAGAAGGAAGGAACATGTTAATGAACTGACAAAGGATATCAGGTCATAACACTTAGTGCCCCCACCACAGCGAGGCCCTGAGCGGCAGGCACTGGGACATCTGTAGCCTTACAAATTTCCTAGCACTTTTGATGGGCTCATTGTGGTCTAGGCACTGTGCTGGAACTAAGGGTACAAATCTAAATCGGGTACAGTCCCCATCCCTGAACAGGTTGTGATCTCTTCCCCTGAGAAGTTGAAATTCCTAAGATGTCAGGAAACAGCAAACCGTGGAAGGGGTTTAGGGGAAAAGGTGGGAAGTGCTTTAGGAAAAGGGTGGGGCACTGAAGATGAAGTCCCAGTCCTCCTGGTCCTCTGTGGAGACACCCACTGCAGTGGCACTGTCCACATAGAGGTAAAGACCATCCATGCCAGAGCAGCCTTGTTTTGGGGAGACTTCCAGGTTCAGCCAGCCCTCAGAATCCGCTGGTTGATATAACCTTCCTCATTTGCTCAGAGCTCCTTTGGAGGGGATGAAGGATGGGTCAGGGGAAGGGATTACTCTCCTCTGCTTCTCAGCATGTGAAAAATCTGACAATGGCATTAATACCCATACGGAACCACGTCCCCCACCCTGCCACCCTCCCACCGCCTCCATTTGTCAACTCCACTTCCTCCTTTGCTATTCCTGCCAAGTGGCTCCTTTCTAGTTGCTCATCACCCAACCCAAACACACCCCAGCCTGGATTAGATAACACCGCCCTGAAGACATGAGGTGGGAAAACAAGCCTCAGAAAACAAAGTCACGGAAGGATACTCAGCTGTGAGGACTTCAGAGGCGGCTTGTTTGGGGTTTACAGTGATCGGAAACTGACAGCAGTCTGAGGGCCAAGCCGCAGATAGTGTCCAAGTCCCACCAAGATTGCGTCAGCGTGGAAAGAAGTTGCAGCGTGGCCTCGCCCAACCTGACCAGCAGTTCATCAGGGCCCCGCTCCCCGGCCTCTGCGTCCAGCCAATCATGGAAGGTCCCAGCTTATTGTTTTGTGGAGTCCACCATGAAACAAAATTCTTTCCAGAGCCTTGATTAACCTTATTAGAGCTCATAAAACTCAAAGTGCTTCAGCCTGTCCAAATGTCTCCATTTTCTTCTAGATATTTGTGGTTGAGTGCATTTTTGCTGTCAGTTTTCAATTAGTAAAGAGATGTGGCAAAAAGAAAAGGAAGGCGAATCAGAACCCCAACGCATCACTTTTTAATACCCTGTGAGAGACTGTGACAGAAGCCTCGACCCCAGGAAGGGGGTGAGTATGGAGGACACCTCCATCAGGTTCACGTTCCAAGTCAGCTGCTGGCTTGTGGGATGCATGTGATGCGATCTCACGGCGTACTCTGAGCCACTTTATTTTTGTTACAAACTGAACATCTTGCTGATGCATGGCCATATTTATTAGGATCATTTTTATTTTGTGGCTTGTGTGTGGTCATGGGCTATGTGTTATCCATTAATGATGAAAAGTTGACCCTGGCTGTGTTCTGGGTTCATCGAACAGTTCAGTAGGGTCCGGCAGAGCCTGAGGCATTTTTGCCAAAACTCTCTCCACAACCCCTCTCCTCCCTTAATTGTAAAACCCATGTGTGTTTTAACAAAAATCTCATCCATCTGTTTCTGATTCATTTACACTTAACTCGTCAAATCTCCTATCGTCAGAACTGTCATGTCCCCCAGGTTCCGCACTGGTGCGCCGAGCTGAACCCTTCTTCCCGGAGTATCAAGAAGTCTTGTTTATCTAAAGGATGACATGCTGTACTCCCCGGGGTTGAAGAAGTACAGTTGGAAGGGAGGGTGAGAAGAAAGAACTTTCCAAATTCCAAACCCCCTGGTGCTTCAGTCCACTGTGGGCTTGGCAAAACATCCCCTCTCATTCACAGTGCTGACGTGAGTGAGCTGTTATTGTTATGGTGTGTGAGTGAGAGTGCGTGTGTTTGTGAGTATGTATGTGCATCGACTGGCCGTGATTAAATATGGCTTGTGGCATTAATTCAGACTATGGGTGGGCTTCCCTTTTCTGTAATCAGACCAACTGGCTGACTTCAAGAGCGTGAGGCTGGCCTGGATTTCTCCTATGACTTCCACTGCGCTGCGTTTTATCCACCTGTCAACCAGGAGCAGAAAAATGAGAAGCAAGAGCTCTCAAAAACAGGAGTAAGGACTCAAGTTCTTGGAGTTCTTTAAGCATTTTCCCACCCAAGAAGCTTTATTCCCAGATAGAGAGAGGACACGTAAATGACCACAGGGTAGATCCACTCTCAGCGTTAACAAGTGAGAGAGGCACAATCACTATCATGCAGCTGCATTGGATACTGGCATCATGTCAATCCACCCAGAATCCTCTTCAGATGGAAGTCACAAAACCCTGGCCACTTAAAGCTGCCCCACAGCCCAGGTAAGGGTCGCCATGTCATATGGTAAATGTTCTCCCCTACCTGGCCCTCAAGAGACAGAGAAGTCCATCAACATCTAAACTCTATCAAACCCAAAATTTGCTTTAAAAAAAAGGTTTATTGAAATCTTAGTTATTCAACATTCTGTTACTTCTCAATGTTGAGGCGATGGCTTCAATTTATCATTCCAGTTTTCTGTGTAAAAGTTTCTTTTCCTATAGACTTCGACTACCCTATTTCTTCATAGTTTTTCAGTTAGTTGTATACCATATCTAGAATTTAACACAAAGTTGCATCTGTGGAGTGATGTGGAATGTTTGGACTTACACATTAGGTTTCCTAAGAGAAAGACTTCTCAACATCAAGTGCAGCACTATCTGCTAACTTAGTAAGCAGACATTAAGGTGAAATAAGAAAAATAACTTCATTCTGGAAATGCAAGAGGTGTGATTATGTGTGGGAGTAACCGTTCTCTACCATAGTGTAATGACATACTTGCTTATCACACTCAGTTGTGAGATATGTTACAAGTGATCTGTTGCTAATAATAATTGAAATACTGACATTTGTGAATAATTCACTTTTAAATAAAACTGAGAAATAGCCTTGAGGTTATCTCTATAATCATATCACATTAAAACACCACACTCCCCTATATGTTTTACTGAATTGGAGAGAAAGGTTCATGTTACCACAAAGACCCCTGGAATCACACACAAAGACACAATGGATATACCCCTGGGAACGTGTCCTACATGTATAAACATCATCCCTGTCCTACATGTATAAACATCATCCGTCATATGTGTTGTGGCAGAAAACAATTGGGAATCACTCCTCTGGAAATTCAGAGGGGAGAGGTTCTACTCATGATATGTTCAGGGTTCCTTTTCTCTTTGAGTCTCTGGCCTCTTCTACCTGTCACCCTTATCCTTAATCTGACTTCCCTTCTGGTATAACACAGCAGCCAGCAGCAAAAGGTAGGGAGCAACTTTTCATATCACATGAAAGAAGAAATTGACTTCTATCCTGTTCTCTTAAAGACAAGAGAGAGACTTTCCCTGAAGTCTCCAGTCACCTTCTCCTAGACCTATATTAGGTTATATGTTTGTTCCCAAGGCATCACTGACAAGTGAATTAGAGTTCTTTGATTGCCCAGGACTAATTGAGTCTCACTTCTGAAACGGGAAAGGGAATAACTTTTCCCTAAATCCTATGAATAAAACTGGGATATCATGTGAAGAAAGGAGAGAAGGATGCTGGGTAGACAATCAACAATGGCCACTAGAGATGTTGGGTACTTTTCATACTAAGTTCTGTGTCAATTCCCTTCATTTGTTTAGATGACAAAGTGATATAATCAATGAATATAAAATAACTAATTGTAAAGCTCCATTCTGTTGCCTTTTTAGATTATGAAGGATCCAAGAGCTTTGTTTGACATATGGAGACCACATCTGAAAGGTATTGTGGTCCTTTGGGTTCATTTCCCTCCCTCTGGGCAGCCATTACATAATGAAGTAACAACTAGACCTAAAAGCTTGTCTGAACTTAAGCTCCCTTCCTGGAGCAGTAGCCAGCTCTGCATTCCCATGTTGCAAAGCACTCAGTCCTCTGCATGCAAACTCCTCAGTCCTGGGATTTCAAAGGGCAGGCCATCCCTCAGATGGGGAAGGCAATGGGCAGGGCACAGGCACATGGCTCACATTTTCCAGCTCACAGTATTTTTTTCCATTGACTCAAGCAGCAGCTGCATTTTGGAGGGCCATGTTTGTTTCCGAACTCTGAGGGGGTCATCCCCAGATTGGCCAGTGTGATATAACCTCTTTGGAATCAGACTCCTGTTGCTCTGACTGCCCTTATGATTCCAAAATAGGACCTGGGGCTGAAGAACCATTCATTCATGAACGTGTAGACATAGCAGTTTCCTCCAAGCAAGAAAAGAAAGGAACCAAGATTGTTACCAATGATCCTTTAGGCATTGGCTGGTTCCAAGTTACCCTTGCTCAGCTAATTCATTCCTTACCCTGTAAGGTTCCAGAACCTCCTTCCCTCCCCTCAACCACATCCAAGGACCCCTCTACAGATTCAACTTTGTCCCTTGAATCTATGTCCTAGGAAACCTTCCTGCCCTTCGCACAGCCCTACCCTGATTGCCCTAATTTACTACTTCAGTCAACTCCAAACGCTGCCGAAAAGAAGTAGCTCAGTGCTACACACTTGCATTCCTGACTTTCACACGAGCAAGTCCTAGTTCCAGTTCTGCTATTTCAATCTGAAGTTTCATTCAGTATACATTGTTCTGAATAATTAAAAATATCATTCAGTGTGGATAAAATGTGCACTTCACCAATTACAATTGAATGTAAGCACATTTTTACCTCTCATCATGTAGCCGATGTGTATTTATTAAGGGCCAACTATGTGACAGCACTGCGCTAAGCTCTAAGACAGTTCCTTCATCTATAAAAAGAAGCTAATAATAAAACCCATCTCATAGGGCTGTTGTAGGGGTTGAATAAGATAATATATTTCAAGTGCTCAGCACAATGCCAGATACAAAGGAAACCTGCATAAATGATGGCTAGTGTAGCTATTATCATTAATGAGAAAGCACCTGGCCCATCCACCTACCCCTACAGTATTATCCTTTTGAGGAGTTCTTTAATCTCTACAATAGTCATTTATATTTATCATGCTTTCTGGATATCTTACAGCTATAGCTTGCACAGCTACTTAACATGGGTCTGCTTAGTGATGTCGACCCAACTGGGTCCCCACACAAAGTGCTTGCTGCAGGCCAGCATGCCAGAACATGCTCCTAATGGGAGATTGGCAAAAGGTTCAGTCAGCCCAGGCTCAAATCCCAAGTCTGTGTCCCTGAAGTGGGAGTGCGCTGTGCCTGTGTAAGGGATGCACATGTCTTTAGCCATAAATGTTGCATGGCTGTTATAAACCGGGAGGTCTGGTCACACCAGCAGCAGCTTATCAGGTTTCAAGTGCACCACATTCTTCCAGATTTCCAGATGCTCTTTTCTCTCTCTCTCCCTCTGCCACCCACTCTATCCCTCTCCCCATTCTAAAGTGCCCCAGATTGCTTGTTGCAATCTAGCAATTTGAAATTAAGTTGAATGAAATTTCAGGAGGGGAAAAACCAGCTGGAAGCTTATATTTAAGGAGAAACAGGAGTGGAAACTTACCACTTGCCTCATTGTGCCATGTGCTTCTCATGGACCATTCATTGCATCCAGACCCACCAAATGAAGGTGGCACAGCTCCTCCAACTTAGAGAAAAGAAGTGGATGAGAGGGGCTGGATTAATATCACCACGAATGTACAAGTTACTTGAAGCTCCTTGAAGGAAAAGTGTACATCTGTCAGTACACAAAATCTATTCTCTCAACAAAAAATAAACCATTAAAAGAAGCTGCTTACCACATATAATCTCTTGCCTGCAAGGAGAAACCCCTTCGCCTGGGTCAAAATCTGAGCAAAAACAGCCCTGGTTGAAGTGCTACTATTAAGACAGACAACTTAGGTAGTGACTGTTCCTTGACTTATCTTTTGCTTTGTAAAATGGAAATAAAAACACAGCACTATGCCCTGGCTGGTGTGGCTCAGTGGATTGAGCACTGGCCTGCGAACAAAACAGTTGTGGTTTGATTCCCAGTCAGGGCACATGCCTGGGTTATGTGCCAGGCCCCCAGTGGGGGCACATGAGAGGCAACCACACATTGATGTTTCTCTTCCTCTCTTTCTCCCTCCCTAACCCTCTCCTTAAAAATAAAGAAGTAAATAACATCTTAAACAAGTACAGCACTATCTCTGTGCTTGAAAGGACCTCCAAGGTCCTCCAGGTCCTCCTGGTAACATCCTCTTCACTAGTCCAACATGGTATTTGAGAGACTTTGTTTGCACTTCTTAAGGACATTCTTAAGAAGATGTCTGGGTTAAGTCAGCATAACCCTTCCTTGGAAGGAATATCATAGAGAAGTCAGCCCACTGAGAAGTTATTTTTCCTATTAAATGATTGCTACTCATTGGCAAAGGGCCAAGGAGTGATAAAATCATGGACATGGTAGGAAGCCTTGGCGAGGACAGGAAGTCAGGAGCTCGAGCACCTGCGCCTGGAGTGATGATGTCACTCAACTGGGTCAGCAGCAAGGAGTTGGGAAGAACATCCTAAGCTGCTGGGGAAGAGGAGTGGCAGTGGGAAGCTGTGTTAAAAGGATGGGAGGATGTGATTTGCAGAATTCCATAGGTTATAGGGAAAACTTAAGCCACCCTGTTTGTGGTGCATTGAGGACAACAGCCATAGGCAACTAATATGGATTTTGGTACCCAAAGTGAGGTGGTTTAAAACAACAGAAATTTGTGGTCTTCTGATTCTTGAGACTGAAAGTCTGAACTCAAGATGTGAACAGGGCCACCCTCCCTCTGAAACCTGTAGGAAATCAAAATTCCTGGTTTTTCAGGGTTGCCACCAATTCTGGGCATTTCTTGCACCTGCATAATTTCAAACTCTACATCTGTTGTCACATGGCATTCTCCCCCATGATTGGATCCCAATTTCCCACTTCTTATGAGGACACCAGTCATATTGGAGGTGATCCCATCCTAATAACCTCATCTTAACTTGATTCCATCTTTAAAGACTCTAATTCCATATAAGGTCACAATCATAGGTACCAGGCCTTTGGACTCCAATATATATTTTGGGATGGAGGGGATACAATTCAATTCTCAATAAATGTTACATGACTTCTAGTTAGTGACAGTCAGTAAGTGGCTATTGAAAATGAACTCAAACTTTGAAAGACTAACTTGGGAGCAAAAATACCACAGCAGGCAATGAAAATCGAGGGTGGACGTGGAAGACCTCCAGCCCTTGAGCAAGTTCCCTCTTTACTCAACAGCTTTCCAAGCTCTCAGGAGACCCGGAGGAGTTCTAAGAGAAATTACAGATCTTCAACTCTTAGTGAAATGGATGTAAAGTTGTGAAAAAGCGATGCAAGTTATCGAATGGTTTCGCACAATGCTGAATGCTTTATTCCCAGCAGGCAGTCTGATCTCTTCAACTGAAAACACTGAATTTCCCAAGACACCAGAGAGACATACTCACAACTTGCAGACGTACTAATCATTCCGGCAATGGAATTTTCAAAAAAACAAAAAAAAATCTAGCATTCTTTGTTGCTAAAGCAAATCTAAGTGACTACACAGGAGCACCAAGGCTGTGCGTGGACAGTGGTGGAGGGTAACGTCCTCACTTTGGCCCAAGTGTTTTCAGGTGCAACCACAGCTCTGAGCTTGATTATTTCCTCTCCACAAGCAAGGGGCTATTCAGGGGCACTTTTGGCATCTGGCAACATAGATTTCATGACCACAAAGTAAAAATGAAATAACGCACATACCAAAACATAAACACATTGTAAAGTGCATTCAGCCTCAGATTCTAAACCCAGCGCCGCTGTGTGATTTAGCAGAAGGGAAGCCAGACTCCCCTCTTGGGGGTAGGGGGCGGGGATGAGGCCTCCAATCTGACAGCTGTTATCATTCCAAAACAAGTCATTGTTTATAAATGAATTTTTGGTGATAAATTATTGAATTACATGAAAACTCTATGATTGCCTGCTGCTGCCTGATTTGGTTTGGTCTCCAAAGCCAACATGGAATGCTCTGCAGACAGAAAGTAAAATTTAAAACTGCTGGATTTTCTCACAAGGTCCTCTTCTCAATTCTCAGTCTCCCACTAATATATAATTCTGGTTCTGGCTTTGGACAACCAGAAGTCCCTTTAGAACGTTTATAAAATATATGGTTTTAGATTAGGGACATTTTGACCTAGTCTGAGAAAAATGTAGGTATGAATCACAGCTCGTTATTTACTTCATGATTATTAGCACCTCAAAATCTGAAAGCAAAGAGGAACATAGCTTTCCATGAGTATTCACCATGTGCCAGGGTTTGTGCTGCTTGCTTTGTATAGTTATCTCACTTAATCCTCAAAACAGACCTGAGTGGTCCATTTTACAGATGGGAAAACTGAGGTATGTAGGAGTGAAGTGCTTTACTTAAGCTCACACAGCAGTAAAATGAGAACACCTGGTCTGGCACCAGGCTTCTGATTCCAAAGTCCAGACTCTTTCCCCAGCAACACACTGGTTTTCATCACAGTTTAATAAACGACAACGCTCGATACCCATATGCAAAGAAAACTACTGTGCTGTTTTCCAAGCTCTCACATCGATACCTTGAACATTATCTTTCAAATAGGCCTATTTTAGAAAAAATAAAATTGATGATGAAAAAATCACTATCTTCCTTGATTTGCCTTTTTCCTTAAAACTGGACATTTCTCATTTTTGTGCCTATATTATATTCCTGGGAAAAGTCAGTTGAGTCCTGTGGAAGCAGGAGGAATAAGAAAACAGCATGGGCTTCTGACCCCAATTCCACTCCTCATTCACCAGGTACATCTCTAAACTCAGCCCCTCCCTTACACAGGGGAATGATAAGACTTTGTCTGCCTATTTCACAGTTGGTTATAATGCTCAAGTGATATAATGTCAGGGAAAACATCTTGTAAGTCATAAACTCACTTTTAAGGGGAATGTCCATACAATGTTTTGCTTATGTCTCATTGGCTAGAAACTAGTCATATGACCATACCTAGCTACAAAAGAGCTGAAAAATATAGCCCTACATCTTAGGGGCAATATGCCCACCTAACTATCAGGTTCTTTTATTATTAAGGAGGAAGGAAGAAGAAGTGTTGGGATAGTCTCTGGCACATGCTCACTTGTATCTGTGCACTAACTCCTCAGAGGATAAAAAGAAGGAAATGGACGTTTTATCTTTCTAAAGAAACTAAGTGGTTTGTTCTCCTATTCATCTTCTGTGGGTAAGATGAGAAGTTAGCAGTCTACAGGTAATTTAAATTGCATATCCATTGAGGGCCAAATAAAAAGGAACTATATTTGTTCCTGGGACATGTATGCAAAACTTATCATAATATTCTGATCATGGTTATTTGGAAGATAGCCACAATCATATACAGTCATTACTAAGATTATGCTAGAAGTAGATGGAAGTTCTTGTTCTTCTAGTTGCATTTGTCTCAATGTATCCATGTCAATTACCTACTTTGATAAGAGTGAGATATCCATCTGACTCTAGTTGATGCTAGGAAAATGGAGGGAAATCCTCCTCTTTTCTAGTACCATCCATCCAGACTCTTTGTGGCATGGATGTTGGAGATCTGTTTATTATATGAGTCCCATTCAGAATATTTTTGGGGGGCTCACAAATGTCTGCCTATGCCTACCTCCTTTACCTCTTACACCTGTTAAAGCCAATGAGTAGCTAGTTGGGTATTGAAAAAATATGTTGACTCTCCTAAGGAAGGAGTCTCATGTAGCTAAACTAGGATCTTCATTTGTATTCTATCCAAAGTGGCATGGTAGTAGAATCAGGGAGACATTAATTTACAGAGAAGCTTTCAGTGACCAATGCAAAAGCCATAAGTATGTGTAAAAGGACACATGAGAACACGGACAGCCACCCTGCTGAGGCTAAAAGTATTTGCAGACTGTCGACCCTCATCCAGAGATGAGCTGTATGGTGGAACCACCAGCCTACTCTTATCCCATTTTAGACCAGAAGAAAAACAAATGCTACTGGACATTTCATTTAAATCTCCAATTTGCAATTTTACTCTCATTCTATTTAATGTACTATTCCATGACCAGCCAGATATACCAGCTCTTTCCACTGCCATTCTTCCCTAAATAGCTAACATCTTTGGCCTTCCAGGTTTTAGCTGTCTTTTAACAAATATAGATTATGTAGTGGGTGAACCCAGGCCTGCAATTGGTGAAGTTTTTCTTTAACTTATTCATTAACTTAGCAAACAATGAGCACCTGTTCTGTGCAGGTATTGTGCCAACAGTGGTGATGTTCCCAGTGAACGAGATATTCCCAGTCTGCCCTCATAGATGTTGCAGGATGAGGGGAAAAGACTGTGGTTGAACAAAGGGGCAAAAGGGTCTGAGGAGGCTGGTGAGGGATGGAGGGGCTGCATCGAACACAGTGTTTGGGGCCATCTCAGAAGTTTGAGGCTTTATCTTGAAGATAATGAGAAGTTATGTATGGATTTTAAGGAAGGAGTTTAGATAGTCAGATTTGGATCTAGAAAGCTCATTTGTCATCAGGTGAGAGGAACAAGAATGGATACTGGGAGAACAGTTTTGATTATAAAATCCAGCTGGTGATAGGGTCTTTAACAGGCATGGGGTGCTCGGAATAGAAAGAAGAGGACCGATTTATGATGCTATGGAATATGGAGTCAAGTACACAGAGGCCACAGTGCTCACTTATCCCCACCCTCAAAAACACTCTGACAAAGTGTAGCTAGTGGCAATGAAAATCTCAGGGAGGGCACTGCACTTCTTCCACACGCTCTTTCCAGCCAAGAGGAATCCAAGAACTCAAGGAATTACTTGGGCAATAATGATCAATTCTGAAACAAGGAGTGTTTTCAGTGAATGTTGGAAACTTGAGAATATAATACCATGGGACAAGCTTGTTATAGATACAAAATGCTCTGCCCTCAGATCCTGCCTGGGTACATGAATCACAGTAAACCTAGAAACTGAAAAGAGGGAGCTACTTTTTTTAAAAAAGATATCTCATTGTGTAAATGCATGACATCTTTATCTAATCATCCATCAAAACACACTTCAGTTGTTTCCATGTCCTGACCACTGTGAATAATGTTACAATAAACACATATATCTTTAAAACAAATGTTTTCAAATTTGGGGGGCAGATACCCAGAAGAGGGATTTCTGGGTCATGTAGTAGCTCTATTCTTAATTTTTTGAGGAAGCTCCATACTGTTTTCCACAGTAGCTATACCAGTCTACATTCCCACCACCAGTGTGTGAGGGTTCCTTTTCTTCTCCACAACCTCTCCAATACTTATTATTTCTCATCTTGTTGATGAGAGCCATTCTAACAGGCATGAGGGGACATCTTATTGTGGTTTTGATTTGCATGTCCCTAATAGCTAGTGAAATTGAGCATCTTTCCATATATCTGTTGGGCATTTGTATGTCTTCTTGCAATAAGTGTCTGTTCAAGTCCTCTACCCAATTTTTAATTGGATTGTTTTGTTGTTGTTGAGTTCCATGAATTTTTATACAGAATGTAATACTATTCAGCCATAAGAAAAGATGAAATACTGCCATTTGCAGCAATATGTATGGACCTTGAGAATATCATGCTAAGTGAAATAAATCAGATGAAAAAAGTCAAGAACTATATAATTTCACTCATATGTGGGATATAAAATTCAAAACAATGTATAAACAAATAAAACAAACAAACAAATGAAAGTTCATAGACCCAGACAAAAGTATAGTGACTACCAGTTGGAAAGGGGATTGAGGAGGAGGTAGTAAAGGGTAAAGGGTGTCAAGTATATGGTGATGGAAGATTTGACTTTGGGTGGTACAGACACAGTGCAATGCACAGATGATGTATAATAGAATTGTACACTTGAAAACTATACAACTTTATTAAACAAATGTCACCCTAAAATTTAATTTTAAAAATAACAAATAAATAATAAATATTTTTTCAGGAGATATATATATAATGTTTTACTTGCATAAGATCACTTTCTCCAGCCTGGCAAGGCTGTGGGTACTACAGGATGTCAGCCTCAAGCAATACTTACCTCTTCTCAAGCCTAGCATTGGTCACTATTATAGCTGTTGTTTGGGGACAGCCTGCCTGGGATGACCCCATCTGTCACATCCTTCTGGGTGGAGAATCAGAATCCTTTAATGTTTACATTTCAAGTTATTTAGACTCATTGCCTCTTAATGAGTTTGAGTTGAAGAAGAAGCTACCAGCCTTCCCTGAGAGGGCCAGTGGCCCCACAGGAGCAGACTGGATTCATGTTGGAGGAGTGAGGTGGGCATAGAGTGGGTTTTTCAGATGAGTCTGCATGGTA
Source organism: Tonatia bakeri (assembly GCA_004024845.1). NCBI lineage: Eukaryota > Metazoa > Chordata > Mammalia > Chiroptera > Phyllostomidae > Tonatia > Tonatia bakeri. The sequence goes on from PVIA01002774.1 coordinate 96,599, forward strand.
TGGGGCCACAGAGAGTTTCATTTCCTGCTCAGTCACAGAAATGAAGCAGAGATGTAGAGTTCAGCTTTTTGATCAACAGACAAGAACCTGAACACCCAGAGAAGGGTTTTCCCTTGCATTACATAGAGAGAGCATCTTTGGACAGGAAATACATGCAGCCCGGTCAACACTAAAGAAAGAAAATACTGATAACTTCCACCAGTCCAACCTTGCAAAAAAAAAAAAAAAATAGCAGTACAAACTACCTGACAAACACTATACTGAAGGCACAGGCTGCCGAAATATGTGCTCCCACTTCAAATTTTCCATGTATGTTGGCTAAAGCCAGGTCCTGGAATGTTAATTGAGACCTGATCACACTAATGGACCAGAAATTATAAAAAGCCTTATGTTACCAGTCATTTAAACCAGATAGTTAGGAGTCCAGTTATGCTTATGTTCAAACTGAGGCTTAAATCTAATATATTTATTGCAAGTAACATTGAACACTCAAGTCCTCTCATTTTAAATCTAAACGACACCACGTATCGTATCCATTTCCTGCATCTTTGAACCATGCGGCGGCTGAATCTGTCATCTCTCTTTCTCATTTGGGAGTATTTAAAGTGACATCTCTTACTATGTCACCCTACCTGGGAGAAAAAGGGAAGTTTGGTTGCCATGTACTGTTTTATATTAGGAGAATTTAGTCTGAGAGAGTCGGTAACCCAGCTGCCTGGGTTATAACCATGGTGGTGTATCAGTGTCATTGTCATTGCTACTTTTTGTCTTATTCTCTTTGTTTCATATAAGCATTTTTCTTTTCCTTGGTGCATCATTATGGCACTTCTTTATTTCCTAGAAATATCCACTTGGAATGTGCACTACACAAGGAAATACAAACACTAACCAGGGCTAAGAAGAGCCCATGTCCCCCGACATCAAGGTTTTTGTAAAGAAAAATACACAAAGGTAGCCACACCTCACTCTGGCTTCCTAGTAACCCCAGAAAAAAATTCCAGAAATGTGTTTTAATTCTTTAGCCTGAGTGACAAAAAGGTTAAAATGTTTCCCAAAGTCCACTTAAGAATAATACCGACCTTGGGAAAATGGATTTTGTTAGCCCCAAAGCCTATTAAGATTAATGGCAAGAGGGGCTCATTATTCTACCAGAAAAATCTACTCACAAACCTAAGAGGGGAGTTTTATTCTATTCGTTTCAAAGAGAGGGGGCCCAGAGTGCCTGACAAATACCAACTAAGAGTGGGGTGCATTTTAGACCCAAGGCAGGGATCCATGGCCACAATCTTACTTGGGGTGGTATTGGGTAGCCCAAAAAAGATATGTTATAAGGGATTTCTTACACAGATAGGTCACTCCATTCTCAATCATAAAACCTACCACCCTGGCAACACGACCAGGCTTTATGGAGCCCAGAACAGTATTCAGAAGCTGGAGCCTTGCTTGGGATATAAACAGTTCTGTGCCTGTTGACTTTATTGCCCCTCAGCAGCAGGGGTTGTTGTTTCTTATTCAAGTTTGGTCATTGCAGTGACCCCCATACACACACCTCTCTGCTTCTGCTGCCTCTCCTTCTGCCATTGCTGGCCAACTGACTCCCAGTATTCCTTGAGCAGAAACTCCCAGGGAGTGCCCTGCAGTTCGTCTGCTCACCAGGCAGTACCAGGTACCTCCGTGGGCTGGCTGCCTCGCAGGCTGCTGAGCAGACATGGAGGCTGAATTCTGGCCACATTCTCATCCGTGGTCATCTTGGCAGGGCAGAGCACAGCAGCCTGTTGCTAAGAGACAGGAATTCCCAGACTCAAAGATAGCTAGATGGGAACCCTGGCTTTGATTACCAGCTTATGGAATTGATGGGAGGCACATAGACAGGAAGCCTTCTAAGTTTTTACAGAATTTGGTTCAACCCAAGAAACCCAAGCTTGACTGATATGGCCTGTAATTACTCAACTTTTAAGGTAGGCACCCCAAATTTATACCATAAAGTAATGGAGTCAAAGGAATATAGATCCCAAAAAGGGCATATATACCGAGATCTGTTTCAGATAAGCTGAGGAGGACATTGAGCCAGGGAGAGCCTCCCAGAAAGCACAGCCAGGGTCTGTGGACTGGCCACCCAGGGACTCAGTGCATTGCCAAGGCAGGCGCCACCCCTGGCAAGCAATGTTGTGATCTAGACAATGCACAGGCAATGACTAGGTGTTTCCTCATTGTCCAATTCTTCAAATAACAGTTTTCCTTGCAGTTATCCCCTGAAAGCGATTTTCAAACCTCGCTTAAACACACTGCGAATGGTTCATTGAATCACAAGAAATCATCATGCATAGAAACAGTTTTCTGTAGGGAAGTCAGGAAGGGAGAAAAACACTCTCCAAGTCGGTGAGTGCCTGGCTAACCCCCTCATGGGGAGCACCCCAGTCCCTTGTCCCAGTGGGTTTTATTCTTGAATACCAATACAGTTTGCAAATTACAAGTAGTTAGCTTTTGAAAGGTGCTAGCAGATTTCCTACTGGGATGCTAAACCAGAGATTTTGGGATTTTATCGTTTAAAAAGACTATAGGACTTAAAGCTTAGATTTGTTTCCTGCCCATGACTTCATATTCTAATTAAAGAGCATCCTCCAGCAAGCAGATCTCACAGGGTCTGTGCGTATTCTTTGTTCCAGGCCTGATTACCCCGGGGGTCCGCAATCTCTGGCCTGAGCCGCCCCTTTTGCTAACCCCTGAGAAGGGCTGGAGACAGAGGCAGCAAGGAGACTTGGATTTCTCATATCTAAGTACAAAGACTCAGGCTAAGAGGGGACAGGGGTAGATGATCACCCCTTCCTTTCCACAGCCCCTTCATTTATTTCCACAGTCTTGTGAGACTTATTCCACAGAGGCCTTTACGAGATCAGCTCCTGGCTTAGGTCGCTTCTCTCTGAGGAGTCTTACCCGTCATTGGAAACTGATCTAGCATTTAAAGGCCAAGCACAGAACAGGTAGCGTTCATGCCAGGGGAATAAGTTTTGTCTCCTTAGTGGCTCCTGATCCAGAGGTCTCTCACTCAGCCGAAGTCACAGGGGGTCACAGCTTTCTGAGACCAGGCAGGGTGGCCCTCAACAATCCCCCACCAGTTTATGTTTGCTGTATTTATTAGGAAGAGGTCCAGGCTTGGCTGCAAAAAAAAAAAAAAAAAAAAAAAAAAAAAAAAAAAAAAAAAAAAAAAAAAAAAAAAAACCTAAAAATTCAGTGGCTCAAAGAAGACACAAGTTTATTTCTCTTTTATAGAATAGTCTAGAGTAGCACTGTCTAATAGAAATATAATACAAGTGACATTTATAATTTAAATTCTTTAGAAGAATTGTAAAAAAAGGTGAAAATAATTTTAAAATATTTTTATTTTACCTAATATGTCCAAAATATTATCATTTCAACATGTAATCAATATAAAACATTATTGAGATATTTTACATTCTTCAGTTTGTGTTTATTCACAGCCCATCTCAGTTCAGACTAGCCACATTTCCAGTGCTCAATAGCCATATGTAGCCAGTGCCTACTGTGTTGGGCAGTGCAGAGGTAGGAGGGAAGAAAAGCAATCTAGGGCAAGTAGACCATTTTGCTCTGCAAGATTAACCAGGGACCCACAGTTCTTCAATTTCATTATTCCACCAATCCCCTAGGGAGGAGTTTCTCGACCTCAGCAGCACTGTTGCCACTTGAGACCACATAGGGTCTCCTGCTGTAAGGGCCTGACTAGTGCATTGTGATATGTGCTCCTACACACAACTACTGTGCTCCTGTGCCCTACCCACTGGATGCCAGAAGCTCCACCTCCCTCCCTTTTCCCATACTATGACAATCCAAAATATTGCCAAATGTCTGGGGAGTAGGAGTACAAATCTCCCCTGACAGTGGTTCTCAAACTTAAGTGTGTATCAGAATGGCCTGGAGAGCCTGTTAAAATGAAGATGGTTTGAGTCCTGACTGCTTTAGTGACTCCCTGATGCTTTCTTTGCTACGGATAGTCTTTTTTATCGTCGTTTATTTTGTTCATTAGATACCACATATAAGTGAGATCATGTGGTATTTATCTTTCTCTGACTGGCTTATTTCACTTAGCATAATAATCTCTAGGAACATCCATACTGTTGCAATAGGTAAAGTTTTCTTTTTTTATGGCTGCATAGTAAGGTCATCTTTCTTATTTTATTTAACTTTTCAAGTTTTTCTTAGTAGAAATTTTGTTCTGCTACAAACTCTTCCATTACAGAATAAAGTAGAAGTTTCTGTTAACTTTCCCTATTGTTCTGCTAAAAGTGTGAATGAATTTGATGTTAGAAATATATTAGGAGTAGGGTGTTGTCTCCACTCACATTCACTGCTTATAAGTCTCACAATAATTCTAGATTATTAAAATTTACTTGCTTTCTTCATCATATATATTAGCTATATCTTTATAGAAATATTTATTAATTTAAAAAAAGAGAGATGTCTGGGCCTCAGTCCCACAGTTTCTGAATCAGTAGCCTGAGTGGGACCCTAAAACATGCATTTCTAATGAGTTCCCAGGTGATGCTGATACCCTCTAATAGAGAACCCTCCCTAGGTTGCTGTGCTCCTCTGCCTGACTGGCTCACCACCACAGGGTGTTCTTGGTTCCAGGAAGGGAAGCTGAGAGGAAATAGAGGACAAATAAACATACTTTAAGGATGTAATGGGGAAGTTGCCTGTGTGAATTTTACTTAATTGCAATCTGAAGAATTTGGACTCACAGCCACACCTAGATGCAAGGAAAGCTGAGAAAGGTAGAATCTAGCTGGGTAGCTATGTGTGTGTGCCTTATATACCACGGATTTGAATCTGATTCCCAGTGATCTTATAAATGAATGAGGTCCACAATGTTCTGAATGAGGAACCATCCTGCTCCTGCCTGTAGACTCATGCCTGTGGCTTATTCGATGGAGTCAATCCATCTCACATCTGGTCTTTCTCTTTTTCTGTTGCCTTCTATATGTCCCAGTATCATTGTCTTTTTCCAAAGAACCCTGTTTTCTTGTGATGTGCCCAAAGTAGGGCATCTTCAGTTTTGTCCTTTTTTTACTCCAGGGATGTTTCAGCTTTAATTTGCCCTATGTCTACTTATTCACCTTCCTGGAAGTCCAGGGTTATCTGTAGAGCTCTCCTCCAATACCATATCTCCAATGAATCCATTTTTTCCCTATCAGTCTTCCTCCCTGTCTTTCACATCCATACATAGTAATTGGGAATATGAGGATATGGATGATCTTAGAAGGTTAAGAGTCTCTAATACCAAAACTCTCCAAAGACATCTATTTGCTCTTGGCAATCTTTTTTGACTTTTCCATTGCTGCCCTTCCAGGTCTCAGCCTTCTTTTGATTTCTTGGCTGCAGTTTCCATTTGAATTGATGACTGACACGGTAAGCAAAATCTTTAACAATTTTGGTTTTCATTGTCAATGATGAAGTTGTGTATTTCTTCTGTAGTCATGATTTTTGTCTTCTTGATGTTCAAATGATGACCTGCTTTTCCACTTTCTTCTTTCACTTTCATCAGAAGTCATTTCAAACCACTGCTGCTCTCTGCCAGTAAAATGGTATCATCAGCAAACCTTAAGCATTGATATTTCTTCCACCAACTTTCACTCCTCTTTCCCCTGAGTCTACGCTAGTTTTTCGACTGATAAGTTCTGTGCACAGATTAAGCAAGTAGGGAGATAAAATTCACCCCTGTTTGGGGTATAGTCAAAGACACTGCATTAGAGGACAGGTGGAGAGTGACCAGAGGAGAGAGAAGAGGGATTTCGGGGGAGAGGGGGAGGGGTTTATAGGATCAAAGTTAAAGGACACATGGATAAAAGCTAGGGGGAGGGTGGTAATGGGAGGGAGGTAGGGAGGGGGGGTGGGATGGCTTGATTGGGAGTAAAGGGGAGAAAACTGTACTTGAACATGCATTTAAATAAAAAATAAATAAATAAATAAATAAATTCACCCCTGTTTGATCCCTTTGCCTATAGGAAACCATTCTCTCTTCCCACATTCTATCCTGACAGTGGCTTCCTGTCCTGGTTATGTATCAGGACTATCAAACACTGAGGCATGCCCATTTCTTTCAGAGCAACCCATAGCTTTTGATGACCCATTCATTCGAAGGCTTTATGTAGTCTATAAAACATGGACTAACCTTCTACCAAAATTCTTTGGAGCACTCCAATTCAGCAAATATTCACAATCAGATCTTGAGTACTTCTTCCTTTACTGAATCCAGTTTGAGGCTGAGATTTTGGGCATTTCTTGTTCCACATAACATAGTAAAAATGTGCCTAATTAAAATTCAGGAGTTCTGGCCCTAGTGAGGTAGCTCAGTTGATGAGAGTGTAGGCCCAATACACCAAGTTTGTGGGTTCAATCTCCGGTCAGTGCACATACAAGAATCAACCAATGGATGTGTCGAACAATAAATATTTCTCTCTCTGTCTCTCCCTCAAGTCAATTGAAAAATTAGGGAGTTCTATTACTGCAGGAAGGATTGAAAGATTGGGTAATAGGAATGATTTGCAGTCTCTTCCACAGGAGAGGATGACATTATGAAGCCATAAGTTACTGGACTGTGAAGAGTTCCATCTAAAAACTGACCTAGAAAAAAGCAATCAGCCACAGATCCTGGATTTGAAGTTCAAGATGAGACTTGAGACATCTCCTTTTGAAAAAGAGAGGCATGTGGATTATGAAGGCATAAACTTTTAAAGGTGTATGATTGGGAAGAAAGGAGGAAACCAAAGAATGGATTTTCCAGTGGATTCTCTCCTCCATATTCATTCTTCTTTCCCATTCTTTTTTTTTAAAATAAGTTTATCGATTTTAGAGAGATAAGAAGGGAGAGAGAGAAGGAGAAAAACATTGATGTGAGAAGGAAACATGGATAAGTTGCCTCTTATATGCACCCTGCCCGGGGATCAAATCTGCAACCTAGGTATTTGTCCTGACTGGGAATCAAACCCCCAAACCGTTGATGATATCCCAACCAACTAAGCTACACTGGCCAGGGCTCCTCTCCCCAATTCTTAAGAAGACAAGAAATGCCCTACCTTTGTGGTTTGAGAAGCTTTAACTCTACCCACAGCTCCAGAATCAGATTTCCTGAGTCACAGTGATTTCAGTGATGGGCCCTTGACTTACACTGGTCTAACCAGAGGGAAGTTTATGACTATTGTTTGATATTTGGGGCAGAAGAATTTATCTTTCCCCCTGGATATGAATAAGAAAACTATAGCCCTTGGGCAGCCGGCAGCCATGTGACATAATAGAAGCAAACCTAAGGATGAAGTCAAAATATAAAGGAGGGTCACAAAGAAATACACCTGAAACCCTGATGACATTCTGAACCTCTGGATCAAATCCATGCCTGAAGTCCCACTTCTGGAATTTTCACATTAATGAGAAAATAAATTTCTTAAATTGTTTCAATCAGTTTGGTTTAAGCTCTCTGTCAATTGTAACCAAAAGCACTCACAACAATGGTTTAACCTGAATGAGTTTCTTCCTTGGCACCTAAAAGCACAAGGGCAAGTTTATCTCTTAAAGCACCTACTGTAAGTCCCTCACTATGTAAACCCTTGGCATGCATTAGCCCATGTATGTCTCACAATAACCCTGGGGGTAACTACAAATCAGGAAATTGAGACTCAAAAAGATTAGCTAACCTTCCCAATGTCACTCTGAGAATAAGTGGCTGAACTGAGAATTGAGCTCAACCAACTCTAAGTCCAGTATTCTTTCTACAACTTTGGCCTCATATATTATTTTTTGAACCATGTATATAAATAACAAAGGTTTATATGTTTACGCAAACTCCATGTGGAAAACCATTCTGACTTTTGAAAATCTGATTCAATGATCAAAAACACATGTAGAATATTAGTTAGAAGGTGGTGTACACTGTAGTAGGATTTTATAGGCATCTTGGGCAGGTCCTTCAGAGTAATTGGGATGTGGAATGTGGAAGTCATTTTTATGGGAAAGTTGGGACATGGCCTCCTGTAGGCAGCCTGAGGCAAAAGAGTAAGTATATCAAGAAAAAAAATTACATTGAACCTGGTGATAAGGTTCATGAGGATGTTAATTAAAAGAGATCTCATATTTCAAGGCTGTATTGGTGATACACTTTCAAGCAATGGCATATGATTATACACAGCAAAAACATAAGGTTTTACCCCAAGATATCAGTATTCTTTGGAAAACTGTATGTTTGGTTTATAACCTGTCTGTGGAGTTCTTCTCTTGCTCCCCTACCTTCTTACAGTGCTTGCATATGCTTCTCCTCAAATACTCTAGCTCAGCTGCAAAAAGGAGACCTAATGCCTGTCTTACAGTTTGCTTGAGGATGATAAAATCTGGCTAACCATGCTATTTTAGCCTATGCTAAAGCTTTTTATTTGAATGTTATTCAAAATGATTATTCTCTTGTCAGGATTAGAAATAAGAATGGTTCATTTTTATATCCACAATAACTAACAATTTTGTGCTTGAAATTGATCCCTTGGACTGAATAGTTGATCTAGCTCCTAAGAAGGACAATGACAATATGTATGCCTTTACCTTTACTCCATACTGAGGTTCCATTCTCCTTCGGAAAGTTCACATTGAAAATCCCTCAGACCTCCTGAATTTGGTTTGCAGAACTTCAGCTTCCTCAATGTTAGTCCAGTGATAAAAATGGTTTAGAACTCGGCTTGGTCCAGAAGCCCATTTAGAAGAGGCTGCTTTTACCACCTAAACAGGCACACAATTATGTCTATAAATAAATGCTAAAATGTTAATGAAAGGGGCTTGATGGGATCTTTTAACATCAGGTGCTGAGCCATAAAGTAGATTTAATACCTTTACCATCTCATTTGTGTTCTTAATTTGTCTCTTATGAAGTAAAATATACTGAAAAAAATTTTCCTGCACCCAGCTTTGGCATGATCTTGGTTTAAAGAGTTCCTTATATAGTTATGCCATTTCCCCCCCCCGGTCTATGGCAGGAATCATTTAAAATTTGGATGTTCACTAACATAGTTCCTCTTCATAGGTACTCAGCTGAACTACATTTCATATCTCTCTTGCCTGGAGGTGACGTCACGTGAGCAGTCTTTACCTTTGGCATATGAGTAGAGGTGATGTGTCACTACTGAATAAAGGCACCTAAGCTCAGGGGGTCCTGCACACCTCTTTCTTCATCTGTGGGCTAACCAGATGCAGAAGACCCAACAGAGAGCTCTGAGGCCTGAAGGGACAGAGGAACCACTAGAAAGAAAAGGCCTGGGCTCCTGAATAATGGTGTGGAGTAGAGACCTACTCCTCCAACTCTAGCCGATCCATATTGTACTGGGACATAAGCAAGAAATTAATCTTTGTTGCATTAAGTCACTTAAATTTGGGGGTTGTTGTTATAGCATTACTTCATCGACTAATTTATTGCCCTATTGAGAGAGCAGTAGAATATTGCTTAGTTGAATTCATTATCCTATTGAGAGGGCAGCTGAATATTTGGAAGGCAAAAAAAAAAAGTACAGGCATCCACTAACCAAGCAACCCCACAGCTCTAATAGTCTGAGTCATGCCACTTAGCCTTTGAATTCATCCTGCCTTGCCTTAGCTTTGCCTCCCCATCTTAAGTTCAAGTAGCTTGGAAACAAAGACCTTGTCTTACCTTCTACTCTATAGTGCCTACTGCAACTGGCACTGTCCTGAGTAGTTTAATCATAGTGGTTAATAAATACAATTTCTGGAGAACCTGCTTAAATTTGGTTAGAAAGGAGCTGAGATGGAGAAATGAAAGTAACATTCACAAAGACTCTCTTGAAGGCCTGGAGCCTTAGAAGCTAAAATTCAGATATCCCTGGGTATGATCATCATCTAAGTAAGACCATCTGAAGCCTCCCATTCCACACAGTGAAGAAGTCCAAAGCCTTCTCTGCAAATATCCAAGGAAGCTAGCCCTCCCATGTTCACCCACAGCTCTGAATTCTTGCCCCTGCTTCATTCAGCCAGCTTATGGATCACCTTTCTATCTCCTACATCCTGCATGTGGTCCACCTCACATGAACTCAAGCACAAAGTTCAGCCTTTCCTTCACTATTTACAAAAAAAAAAAAATCACACTCTTAAAAGGTATTGGTGTGTACGATAGACTTGATCAAAGATTTAACCAGTGGTAAGATGGTTTTATTCTAGTGACTCATTACCTAAACATTTTCATTTTAGTTCTTCAAGGCTCTTTGGCCCTGACCATCCAGAACTTTTCAGTAGTCCTTATATGCCCAGACTTGATCTAAAAGTCAGAAAAGGCTTCTCTGGAACAGGGCCATATGAACTGAGCTCTGAAAGGTGAGCAAGAGTTAACCTGCTCAGGAGGGATGGTGGGAACATTCTAGACAGAAGGAGCAGCTTGCAAAGGCCCATTGTAAAAGGAATCATGGCAAGGAAGGATGGACGGAGCCAGTGTGGCTGAGCTGAGGGCACAGGAAATCCATGCTGCAAGAGGAGGCTGGGGGAAATCCATTCTTACCCCAGAGGAATGGGGAGCCAATGAAGGGTTTCATTTCAGTCAAGACTCCATCACTTTTTCTTGCGCATCAGTTACTTGCCAAACACAATTCTTCACCTAGGAACATATCACTAGACCCATTTCCTAGGAAAGGAAACTGAATCTTTTAAGAGTTAAGTGACATGCCCAAAGCACATGACTGGCAAATGGCAGAACCAGAATGTAAAGTCATACTAGCCCAACTTTAAAGTCCGTACCTTCTCATCCAGTGAAGAAGTGAAAATGGACAGAACGAGGTGAGAACAACAACAACAAAATAATCCCAAGTACCTTCAGATACCTGCAAGAACCTCTGTGCTCCATCCTTCTCCAATCACCTGCCCCAAAGAAGTTGCCCATTCCCCAGCTTTCTGGCCTCTCAGTGTTGCTCTTCCAAGTCACCTGGGGGCTGTGCCAAAAAGCAGATACCAACAGAGATTTCCAGTCGTTGATGGGAAACTGCTAAGTAGAAGATCAAATAATCTCAACAGGCCATCTAGTCTCAAGAATTATAAGATAAAAAGAGTTCAAATCTATATTTCACTTGGGTTTTTTTTTTTTTTTTTTTGGAAAGCTGGAGACAGTGGAAAGAGCACTGGATTTTGAGTAGAAAGGATCTGGTTTCAAGTCTTAGCTCTGCCATTTGAAAATCTGAGCTTTGGTTTACATAATTAAAGAAGCCCTTAGAGGGTTGCTCGGAGCATTAAAATGGGTGATGCATGTGGAAGTGCTGTAAATAGCATTTCAGACATGAGTCCATTCTTGTGGATAGATGACTAACTTCCACAGTATTACACGACACAGCTATCGCTCTGTTTGCCTTAGGGACATGCTTATTCCTTGGCTTATTTCCCTTGCTGGCTCCTCCTCCAGCAGGCTGAGTGCAGTCTCAGTCTCCTTTCCTCCCTCTACTCTCAGTAAGTGATCATATCTGGACCCATGACTTAAGGACTGAAGATTTCCAAACCTCTCCCTGGAGATCCAGGGCCATCCCCAACTAGACGTCTCCCATGATATCCTACAGGTATCTCAAGCCAGTTCAAAACAGAACTCGCTGTCTTTCCTCCATCCTTGCCACACCATGCACACCATCTTGGTGAATGGCACCGTAAAACAGTCTCCCTCTCTCTCTCTCCCTTCTAATCTTCTCTGTTAACTTTGAGTCATAATAATATGTCATAATAGTATAATAACATTTACTGAGGATTTACTAGCTGTTGGGCATTGTGCTAAGGGTTTAGATGCATCTTCTGATTTAAGTATTAAAACAACCATTTGAGGCTACAGTGCAACAGCAGCCTGATTTTATGGAGAGGGAAAAGGAGGTTTAAAGCGATGTTCAACTGCCTGCTCCCAGAGCCTGGGGTGGTGAGATGTCAGAGCTGAGCTGTTCATCACTGTGCTGTTCATCACTAAGCCACAGAGTCTCATGCTTCCTGTTTACCCATCTCTCATCCAACTAGTCACCGAAAGCACTTAACTTGTACCTTAAAAATAAATATTTCACAATTCCAGCCAGCCCCTTTTTTCTATTCCTACTGCCAATTGCTTGGTCTTGACCTTCAGTATCTCTTACTAAGATTTATTTTTTTTACTTAACAATTATCTGTAATTCAATTACTATGTATCAAGCATTATCTTGAACACTTTAAAGATATTAGCCGGCAATCCCATGAGATGGATTTTTTTTTTTAATCCATCTTGTAGATTGCAAAACTGAAGCACGGAACAAATAAGTAACCTGCTCATGACCGCATAGCGAATAAATGACGGGGTTGGGATTTGAAACCAAACAGTCTGTTTGCAGGCTGTGGTTCTAACCATTACAGCACAGTGTTCCTCCAGTACAATCATGACAGTGTCCTTGCCATCAGATCTCTACTCAGCCTTAAGAAATTCTCCAGAATATACCTCACAAATGTGTAACTCTGTTCTTCCCTCACTTACAACCCCCTTTGACTTCTGCTATTTAGAGCCCCTCTTGCCTTTTGTGACCAGATGTTCATACCATCCAGGGCTCCTTTCCCACTGGGCACTACACCAGTCACTGGAAAACCATTACCTTTTACCACCTCCATGTGTTTGCATATACTGTTCCTTCTATATGAAATTCCCATCCTTCTGAAATAAGTCCACTCATCTTCAGGATTCAGATGTCACCTCCTTTTGAGAAGATTCTTTCCTTCCTTTCTAGTAGTTGATCTCATTGCGTTCTAAGAATTTGCAACCCTCTCCTCTGCGCATCTTCCTCTCCTGCCTCCCCCTCACCACATATGGGGCTGCTGAACCCTCTAAGGCTGACACCTGTCTTGTGCACCATTTCAGTCCTTTCAGTGATGGTCCTGGGTTTACAATCTGCATTTGCAGGATGACGCTGTAAGGTTTATACGGTTTGTCCAGAGGTTCCAAGGGTGATGTTGGAATACAGAGCTATATAATTCCAATTTGAGCAGAGGCTAAGTAGCTTAAGAAGAGTGATAAAGAGAATGAAAGCTTGTATTTCTTTCCATGGATATACTCAGAGTAATCTACAAGTATACACATCTGAACAAATAATTGGAGCCACCCTTTGGGGAGTTTTCTTTTTGTGTACCATTCACTATTAACTGCAGCCTGGTAGCTGGGGCACACACGTGACTCCCATCTTCTTAGGGCTTATATTTCTCCGGACAGTGGGGCATCTGTGTAGAATTCATGCTCAAAAATATTCCACAAATATTAACTGATATCTTTTCATGGGTGGTTACCTCCTCAGGTTTGTTTTTTTCCTTTCTTGCTGTTCTTTGTTTTTTACTTTTTGTTTTATCTCTCATTTTCCAACAACAATAACAGTAAATATTTACTGAGCACTCACTATGAACCCTATGTTGTTCTAATGTTTCTAAAATCAGCTTGTGGACTTCTCTCTTGTGAGCACCTGAGTGAAACAAAATTACCGGATCTGAAGTTTGGACAGACAATAAGCATCTTTGAACATAGGTTCTCACATGCTGGCTCTTTCTGCCTCAGCCAGAATTCCAAACGTGTGACTGCAGTGTCTAGAGAATAAGTGGTCATGCTTTGGAAAGATACCACCGGGCCACACTGCACACTGCCACCACAGCGTAAGGCGGCCACTCACCTGCCTGTTGCCACCAACTGCTGTTCACCAACTTCTTTTGTTTTTGTTAATTGGATGAGTAAAAAATGTACTGAATTGTTTCATTTGCATATCTATAACTCTAGAGAATGAAAAATGTTTTCATGTATGTTTGGACATTTTCAGTTCCTACTTTGTGAATCTATTTATAAATTTTTCCTACTTACTACTGTGTTTTATTTTTCTTACCAATTTAATGTTCTCTTCACTTACAGTTTATCATCTCCCCCTTCCTGGGCTGGGGGAAGGAGGACATTGGAAACAATCAAATGTACACCAGCAAGGCAATGGGCAAATGACTCATGACCCTGCCATGCCACAGAACACTGGGCTCTAGAAGAATGACCTAGATCTGTTTTGATTGACCTGCTGGGACCCATTGTCAGTGAAAAATGCAACTTGTAGGTAATTTATTTAGTATAATTCTATTTTTGTTTCCATAAATTAGATAAACCCTACTATGTACACTTATGTATGTGTATATAGATATATGTACTGTGCATATGTATATGCATATGTATCCATTTCATTCATTACATACTAATTATTTATTTACACATTTAGTATAATATATATACATACTCTGTGGCTATGTTTGTAAGAACACAGGGAAGGCTGTGGAAGGGTGCACACCGTCTAACATTCCAGGAGAGTGGGATTGGAAGGAAGGAGGGAGTAGACACTTCCTCCTCGTAAGCCTGCAAATACATGATGACTTGCTTCAATGGGCACATACTGAGATATTTTTCAAGACTCTAATAAAAACAGTGAATTAAAAAAGAATGCTAACAATCTTTACCCAAACCCTCTTATATAAAGGTATATAGTGCCAGATACATTTTTAAGTGCCAGAAACTAGAAAATTTAGGGCATTTTACCTCACTTTCAAAAATAGTTCATTTTGCTTATATTACAGTTTAGAGGGCCCTGTAGTTTTCTTCTTTTATTGATGGCATGTATGTAAACCAATTTCCTCTCTCCAATCCAAATCTAAGGATATACTTACAAACCTGAAAATCTCAGCGTGTGAGTAAACCCAGGGATGATGAAGAAAGAAGTCTTAAACAGGTGGGTCCTGTCACTGCCCAGCTGGTCTCACCCACAGCAGCTTTCTCAGAGGCCATAGGTTGCTCCCCAGAGCCATGAGAAGTTTCCCAGGTGAAAGCATATCTCAGTTGCAACTGAGTTGCCCTCTCATTACAGAAGTTCTGCCTTGAGAGTTTTTCAATCCTTTCGTTTAAGTCTTTCCTTCCCTTCTTAAAAAAAGAAAATTCCCGTAAGAGAAGCCATATGCCAAGGCTGGTGCGCAATTTGCACCTCACTGAGAGTGAGTTTATCTGTTTCTTCTCCGGGATAGGATTTAATAAGAGGGAAAGGCCTGGGAGGTGCTGACAATGGGGGAAGGATAGCACTGGAGGAAGAAATTAGAAGCCGGGACATGAGCATAAAAACCTCACCTAAATCACTCGTTTGCCTGAGGGTAAGCAACTCTCTCTGACACTAGCCTATTCTAGTGGGAGTGGACAAGTAAGACGGGGAAGAAGAGAAGATGCACATGATTCAAACACACTGAGAGCTAATAGCTTTGGGTCCTCAGTGAGTAATTCTCTAAATCACCAAAGACCATCCTCCCTTTTAATGTTTTTTTTTAAATCCATCATCATTTAACACCACCTTATGTGCTTCATGGAAAGCGATAAGGTATGTAAAAATAAATAAATATAATCCAGGCTCAGCCAAGTTACGTAATGGATCTCAGTGACAATTCTTTTCAACAATAACATGAACATCATAATCCTTACCTCTCAGAAGTCTGAGGAGGACTAAATGAGATAATGCATGTCTGGCACGGTGCCTGGCCCTCAGTGTAAGTTAGTGCCATTCCCACTGACCAGGGGAAATCAAAGCCATCCAAGGGAAAGTCCAAGCTCAAGACAACTGCCCTTTTTTCTCAATTAAAGCCAAAGTATTTTTGGATGGACAATCCATGCTAATTTGTGTAATCTCTTGCCTATTCTATGGGGGGTTTTTTTTGATAAATAGATGACCTCAGCCATCAGCACTGTCACTCCAATCCTTCCTGTGAGTGCCAGGAGCATGTACCAAACAGAGAATGAGAAAAGGAGAAAAAGGAGAGGAAAAGAGAAGAGGGGAGAAGAAGGGAAGGGAGAGGAGGGAGAGTAAAACTGGTTTGTTGAACAAGCTGCTACGCAAGCTTATTCTTCTCCTAGTAACTTCACTAACATCTATGTAACACATCAGACAGAGGGGCAAGGACCCTGGCAACATGGCAGGCATATTGAGGATCTCTGATACATTAACACATGTCCTCTCTCCTTCTTCTTGTTGCCTTTTGCCCACAAGCATTTGGCTGGCATTAAACCAAGAAAATTCTACTTGTTTTCTGTTTATATGATCCTTTCACTTTTTAAAAAATTAATTTAATTTTGTTAGAGAGAGAGGGAGAGGAATGTTCATCTGTTGGATCTTGCACAACCTCAACTGGGGACCTGGCCTGCAACCCAGGCTTGTGCCCTGACCACTGAGAATCGAACCAGTGACCTTTTGGTTTTTGGTACAACACCCAACCCACTGAGCCACACCAGTCAGGGCAGTCCCTTTGCTCTTCCACATGGAGTATCAGAAGACCTTTCTGTTGTGTAGAAGATATTCCGCACCCAGCTGGGGCCATTTTTTAAGATCCTTCCTCCAGGCATGAGTCAGATGGAGAATGAATAACTCATCCTGATGATCAAAAAAAATTACTACAAACAGAGGAGAAAGTGCCACCACATCCTAAATAAATCAGACAAAAATTAACTTTTAATTTTAAATTATCTTTTTTTAATCAAGTGAGGTAGTGGTGAAGGGGACAAAAGATTTTAAATTTAAACTAATTGTTTCTGTTTCTTTTGGCTCTCATGTTATCTAAATGTAATTTTCTCTTATTCTTTCTCTGTTGCTTGCTCACACCTTTGCTCTTTCCTGTATCAGTAGTGTCTCTCTCATTTCCAACAACATAAACACATTCTGAAACGCACACATGCACACACACACACATCTCCCCTACTTCCCCTTCAGATATCACTGTACTTCTGTTTCCCTTCCAGAGGTTCTGGAAGAGTTGCCTGCTTATCCTGTTTCCTCTTCCCCATTTCCAGCTAATAGATTGTCAACTAGAATTTCACCTATCATTCCCCAAAACCTCCTTTGTCAACATCACAAATGATCTACTTGTAAACCAATCCAAAGAACACTCTGTGTCTCAATAGCTCTCATATAGTTAATCACTCTCCCTCCTGTCCTTCATCCTAGGTGCCACCCTCATCCTGTTTTCTGCTCACTTCACAGCCACACCTTCTGGTATCTTAAGCTGGCTCCTCCTCTGACAGACCTTTCCTTCCTTCCTTTCCTTCCTTCCTTCTTCCTTTCCTTTCTTTTACTTGTTCCTTCTGTCTTTGATACATGTTTTTGGCACTCAAAGAAAGAATTGGAGTGACAGTGCTTATGGCTGAAGTAATCTATTCATCCCCAGAATAAAGTTAGAATTCTCTGGGCTTTGCTCCTTTATCTACAACCTCTTCAGAGGGTCCCATTCATCCCATGCTTTAAAAACATATTTATATTAATGACTTCCAACTCGTAGATCTGTCTTCAAAACCCCAGGTTCATAGGTACCACTATCTTCTTATTAGTTGTATTTTATATCTATTTCAAAGGTACCATGGCCAAAATGGTGCTTTTATTCTCTGTGACCCCCCATCTGCTAGCCCCTCACCCCCAACCAAACCCCTTTAACCCACGGTTTCCAATTTGAGTAAAAAGCACCAAAAGAAACTTGATAATCATTCTTGACCCTGTCCTTAAAACACACACACACACACACATTATTTTAATCCATTGGCACAGCTTGAAAGACTTTCCTCCCAAATACAGCTATATTTCCCACCATTCCCCATCTTCACTGTCACCAGCTTGAACCTGGTACCATCACCTCTCACCTGGACTATGGATTATTAAAATAATTTGAAGACTGGTCTCCTTTCTTCCATTTTTGCTCACCTCCAGTGCAGTCTTTAAAAGAGGCCAGAAAGATCTTTTTTTAAATACATGTCATGTTGCCCTTTGGAGAAAAAAAAGGCAAACTATTACCATAGCTTCAAGGACTCTAAGATCTGGCCCCTGCATGACCCTCCAGTGGTGTTTCAAGCCACTCTGCTCCTCTCTCACCAGTACTCGTTCACACTATCCTCCTAACAATTGCTAGAAAACACTACCCTCTTTCATCTCACAGCCTTTGCACCTGCTGTTGTCTAAAGTGCCTTTGCCGGGGCCCTTGCTCTCCCTGGATCTTCCTATGGCTGGCTCCCTTGCTGCTCTCAGGTCCCAGTTTAGGGGTCACTTTCTTAGAAAAACTACCTAAATGAGGCCCCACCCCTCTACCATTGTTTATCATGCACTTTATTACTTTTTCAGCAGTTTTTACTGCATGTATTATGGTATTGTGATAGCTAGCCTCTAAAATGGCCCCCAGTGATCCACACCTCCTGCCATTCCATCCTCTATAGTTCCTTCCCACACTGCACTGGGGCTGATCTGGATTCCAGTTGAATATAGAATCGATGATATGTTAATTCTGAGGCTAGGTTATAAAAGAGACTGCAGCATCCATCTTGCTTTCTCTTTCTCTTCCTTCTTGGTTAACTCACTCTGGAGGAAAGTATATGGCATGGTGTGAGCAGTCCTATGGAGAGTCCCATATGCAGAAATACTAAAGCCTCCTGCCAACAGCTACACAAGTGAGCACAGAAGCTGATCTTCCAGCCCACTTAAAACTTGAGATAACTGCAGCCCGAGCAGATACCTTGACTGCAATCTCATGAGAAACTCTGAGCCAGAATTACCAGCTAAGCCTCTTCTGGATCTCTGACCCTCAGAAGCTGTGTTAGGTAATAAATATTTGTTGGTTTGAGGCAATTTGTTACTTAAAGAAGATATTTAGTATTACCTATTTGTTATCTGTCTTCCCCACTAGAAAGCCTAACTCTCTGAGACTAAGTGTCTTAGTATTTTTGTATCAATAAAACATTCATTTGTCACTTCATCATTTAAACATACCTGCATTTTCTTGGTTAACAGTAAACTAGATATTTTTTCCATTTCATGATGAAAAAATCTTAAGCCAGAAGATCCCAGGCAATTGTGCAAGACCATCCTCCCACTATATTACAGGGCTGCTGCTCCCAGCTGGGCTTTTGGCTTCAGCCTTGTTCTTTCCTGTACACACATTGATCTCTTATCAGTTACCCACAGAGCATGAGCTTCCCCATTCTGATGTTCACATTTATGCACAAAGAACCCAGCATATTGGCATCTGAGGCAGCAACCTCCTGCCCATCCAACCTGTAGCTTGATTCATCACATGGGAAGTATGTTTGGACATTCAACATAATGGGAAGTATAAACTAAAATCTCAAATTACTATAGGAAGTTACAAATAAAATGGTATAGATTATAGAGTCACAGAAATGGAGATCACATGGAGGGTAATCAGCAGGGAAGGGGAGAGGGGAGAATGGGGGAAAGGTACAGAGAATAAGAAGCATAAGTGGTAGGTACAAAATAGACAGGGGGAGGTTAAGAATAGTGTGGGAAATGGAGAAGCCAAAGAACTTATATGTATGACCTATGGACATGAACTAAGGTGGGGGAATGATGGTCGGGGGCAGGTACCGGGCAGAGGGGAATAAAGGGAAGAAAAAATGGGACAATTGTAATAGTGTAATCAATTAAGCACATTTTTTAAAAAAAGAAAAACCAGACCTGACTGGCATAGCTCAGTGTATTGAGCACAGGCTGCGAACCAAAGCATCGCAGGTTCGATTCCCAGTCAGGGAAAATGCCTGGGTTGCAGGCCACAGCCCCCAGCAACCTCACATTGGTGTTTCTCTCTCTCTCTCTTTCTCCCTCCCTTCCCTCTCTAAAAATAAATAAATAAAATCTTTTAAGAAATAAAGAAAAACCAGAGGCATGAATACATGAAACAAATGACAGATCTCAGAGGGGAGGGAGCGGTGGGGCCTGGAGGAAATTAGCCAAAGAACATACATGCATAGTCCCTGGAGAAAGAAAACAATGTGGAGGCCAGGGTAGGGGGCTGGATAGAGGGGAGCAAAGGGGAGGAAAGTGGGGGACACCTGTAGTAGTGTCAATAATAAAAAAAGAAATGTGGTATTTATGTACAATGTGATACTACTCAGCTATAAAAAATAAAATCTTGCCATTTGCAGCAATATAGGTAGATCTAGAGAATATTATACTAAATGAAATAAGACAGATAAAGAAAAATACTGTATCATTTCACTTATTTGAGGAATCTAAAACACTCAGCAAATGAACAAACAGAACAAAACAAACAACTCCCAGGGAGTACAAACTGATGGTCTCCAGAGGGCTGGGCGATGGTGGGATAGTCAAAAAGTGAAGGGGAATAAGAATTACAAAGTTACAAGTAAACCACAGGGATGGGACGTGCAGCCTAGGGAATACAACCAGTAATGCCGCAGTAACTTTGTGTGGTGATAGACAATCACTAGACTCCTCCTGCCAAAGCACCATGTTGTGTACCTGAAACTAACATAACATTGTGTGTCAACTAGACTTTAATAAAAAGAGCTTTATATTCCAGAATACATTTTTTTTTAATTTACTATCACACTTTTCTGATGATTTCCATCTTTTTTCATGTACCTGCAAGGAAAACTTGGTCCTGAGATAAAGTTATTTTAATCAAGTTAGAATCCCAGATCTGCATCAAAAGCATTCTTGAACATGTGGCCTCTGATATATCATATGTAAAATGAGGATAATAAGATTTTTACCTTATAATGTTGTTATTGAGAGAAATAAGTGGTTAGAAGTGTACTTGACACATAGTAATTACTATGTAACTACTGACTTCATATTATTCTAGTTACTATTACATTATTATTATTATTATCAACATCCACATTATTGCTTCCCTATTACATATATTTATATATATAGTTGTTTCATATATATATATATATATTATTTTTCTGCATGAGGGATATACTCAAGAATATAAACATATATACCCCCTCCCAATTGTTTTCTCTTGCAAGGCTATTTAAAGCAAATCACTCCTACACCTTCAATCATTCCCTCTCAAAACAAAAACATTATTTAAGAAGGATCTTGGAAAGAGTCCTGAATACTATTCCTACTTGCACCACTGTCTTCCTATGTCATTTTGATCAAGAAATGTCTCTAATCTTCTGCCGCCAGATTTCATGATCCCCGGTAGTGAGATATGCTGGGTGTGAGACTTGTTTTTATGGTTATTCAGTGCCCTGAGGGGACAAAAGGGTAAAGGAGGTGGGGATTCTTCATCCAGATGTCTCCAATCAGGATTAGCTTTCCTGAGTCATTTCCAAAATAAAACCTTAATTGCCTTGTCTCACACACCTGTGATAAGAGAAAATATTTATAGGACAATAGAGATTTTACAGCTAGGTCCTTGATGTGTACATTTACATGACAGAATTTACCTCACCACCAGTAACAGATAAAGTAATGCTTTCAGTTGTTTCAGATCAATGATGCCAGATAATGATAGATAGATAGATAGATGGATAGATAGATAGATAGATAGATAGATAGATAGATAGATAGATAGATAGATAGATAGATATTAAAGAAGCATTATGACAATAATAGAGCAAATCTATTTTCACCCAAAATAGAAATTTCCTTTGCCCATTGAAAGGAAGGTTTCTGAGAAGTTTTGTGCACATGGGTTGACATATGTTGTGAAGTCTATGTATTTCCAACAGGAATAATTCAAAATAAACCATGACTGAGACAGTTCGAAACTAGAAGCAGAAAGCTTTCTTTTAGCTTCTTACCAGAGCAGGATTTTACTACAAGCAGTCGAACACCAGAGGCTGCACTTGGTGTGCATTCTGGTCAATTCTACGACCTCTGCCAACCACAGAACTCTCCAGCTCTAGCTCCAGCCTCTTTTGTGAGCCCCAGGTCCACATTCCTAAGTGCCTACTAGGTGTTTGCACTCAAATGTCTGACAAAATGCCTCAAATTTAAATGCTAATCAATCATTCTTGCTTCAAATGTTTCCATGACCCATAAGATAGCCCACGATTACGGTCCTTTTCATACTATAATTTAATCATCTACTTATGTTTCCAGAATGTTATGTTCCAGAATGTGAGTTCACAGAATGCAGAGACCCTTGGAAAAATCTATATGTTCTTAGTTTTAGCACATGACAAGCATTTGATAAATGTATACTGAACAAATACCTGACTCAGTAACTACATGTATGACTCAGGTTAATAAGAATGTAGCACTCTCAGACAGACACAGTGCGGACAGGCTGGCTGATTGGGTGGGGGAGGGAAAGAGGATCAGCCACTACAAAAGTTCAGGGCAAACGACAGCCATCATTACAGCTCTCTAACCTATCTTTACCACACACCCGATACCTGAGGTTCCAATCCTATGAAGCTCCAAATTGTCATCATTGCCTTCATCACTTTTATGTCAGTTCTCTTGGCAATGGGTTTTGCCAGAGTGTGGGAGAATTTCATGTTCAAAGCCTCAGAGAAACCTGATCCTTCTTCCTTCTCAAATAGGTCAAATGTCAAGCAGTGAACAGAGGTGGCTCAGATTAGTCAGAACTGCACCAAAATATTTTGGCCCTTTGGAGTCTCGCTCAAATCAAAATTGTCCTCGCATGTTGAGACAGCCAAAGATGTCATCTCCCAAAACTGTAAAATTCAACTCTCCCAGAGTTATAAGACATTTTTGCAAGGCTGCACAAGAAAGAGGTCACCCTGATTAATTTTTTTGAAGTATTATTTCAATGTAGCAGGATGTAGAGAGGCATGTAGGATCCGGAACACAAGGTTATAAAAGATGCCATAAATAGGAGGCCATATAATTTATTTTCCCAACTAGACACTCTAGAAATGGGACACCAATAATAAGTACACAGAGACAACAGCATAAACTGGGACTGTGCCAGGCACACCAGGACTTGAGGTCATTCATGCTGTAGAGAAAGGATTGAGGGATTTAGGAGTGAGTCTACACCTCTGTCCTTGTGCCACCCCATGCTAATGAAAAGACACAGAAAGTTCTGAATAGTTTGTGCCCTACTAACTCTGAGTTTGCACTAAGTGCAGACACCTCAGATGCTTTCATACCTAATTTGATTATTTTATCCACCAAGAGTTTGTAATACATGGGGTGGAGGCATGATACATCTTGGTCAATCTATATAAATCCTCTCTATCCAATTATCCATTTGGTCTTTCAGCAAACCCTGGTTGAGCATCAAGTACAATTTGGGGAGGATTTGGGGCTCTGAGCAAGACAGTTACAAAAGTGAATAAGGCATATACCTCCCTTCAAAGAGTCTGTGTGCAAAATACGTGAGCTACATGAAACCAAGTAATTACAATGCAATTTATTCAAATGCCAAAAGCACATATTTCCCAAGAGGGCATACATGACTAATTAAAATTCTTGAGGCTGCTGGCATCTCTCATTACACTACAGCACCTCATTTTGTGATGTGAAACCCAGGTAAATGTCAATCTTCCTTTTCTCACTCTTCTTATTGAGGTCTATTTGTATCTTAGTTCACAACATGTACTTAAGACTTATAAAATTACATGTATTTAAATATCCTCCATAAATCAGGTTGTTAACTGAAAAAGAACTCTCCTCTTTCCTTCCTTTCTTCTAGCTTTAAATTACATGGTTCTGTGATTCTCCTTTGACTTTTATTCCACGTGAGTGAAGGTTTGCTTTGCAGTACTTATTTAGAAAGTGTGGCCATCTCAGCCAAACTGAGATTCCAAACACACTGCGCAGGTCTGAGGGGAAAGACTGCTGAATGAACAGCCTGAAACTCCCCTTCACTTCAGCACTGCTGAAACGTCTCGGCTGCAAGGCTGCATTTTCATGAACTTCTCTTTTGAAGAATTAATAATTCCATTTGGTAGACCTGATCAATTCCCTTCTGAGAGTTGTGACATGCACTTCTATTTTTCCTAATGATTTTAGAGGTCATTAACACCTCTGGATTTTGTATTTACCCAGACATCTAAAGACTGTAAGACATACCACATACAGAAGCTCACTCTGGCTTCATTTCCTCTGAAATTAAGAAAGCTTCCCAAATGGATATGTTTATTGGAGAAATGTGGACAGTACAAATAATTCATTCATTTTTGTATTTGATGTCTTACATTATTTCCCCAATTTCACATGTGGTGGAGTAAGATTTGACAGGGGTCTCTGACACCATCAGCACAGCAACACCCTCTCTGTTTTCTGGGGGTTTTTTTTTTTGAGATTTAATCCCATACTCTCTTCTCCCATAACCCTAGCCCCTGTGATTACTCTGGAGGTCATATGGTCTTACCTGATCCTACTCCCTAACCGCAACTGATGGGTCCAGAGTGGGCATCTTTTCAAGCTGAGCCAATCATAGCACTGTGCTTCCTGCACGACCACCAGCCTCAACAAAACCTGTCTTGGGCCGATGGAAGTGCGTTAGGGTTCTTTCAAAGGTGCTGGGTGAGATAGTCATTATTCCTCTCTGGTAAAAGAGATGATAACATGCAAAATTAATCTATATTCATATTCAGTACACTTGAGAATTTCACATCCTTCCTACCAGGGAATTACCAATCTTTTTATTTTTTCTATTCTGATGTTTGCTATTTTTTTGCAAAAAAAACCACAAACCCTTGTTATTTTAATTTGTATTTTCTGAATATTAATAAAGTGGAATTTCATTTTACACATGTATTGGCCATTAGATTTTCTTTTTCTAGGAAACTTTTGTTCATATCTCTTATGCATTTTATATTGGGCTATTAGTCTTTTTCTTATTGATTTATAGAAGTTCTCTAGAGTTCATGAATGTTAACTTTCTATCAGCTTCATATGTTAAGTTTCTACAATTACAAAATAAGACATTTCACAGTTAGAATCCAGCTATACATTGTTAAATTAGTTACACAAGGAGACCATTAGACTGATATGTCACTAATGCCTTGTTGGCCTCTGAAAGCAAACTAATATCTAACCCTGTAAGTGCCTCAGGGTTGTGAAATCAAAACCCTAAGGACAACCAATCACAGCCAACAAGGCTTTAAGCTATAGCCAATCAATAATTTCTTTACTTTGTTTCCACATTTTCCTATAAAAGCCTTTCCTCAGTTTCTCTTGAAGGAGTGCTCCTATCCACATCATTTCTGGTGCTACCTGATTGAAACTGATTTTTGCCAATATATCCAGAGACATTGAAACTAAGAACAAACTGACGGTAAGCAGAGGGGAGGTGACAGGAGATAATGGCAGGGGAGGGGGTGGGAGAGGGGGAAGGGTTTTCAGGAACAACTACAAAGGACATATGGATAAAAGCAAGGGGGGATGGGATGGGGAGGAAGGTGGGGATGGCTGGAGTGAGGGGGTGGTAGGGGGAAAATGCAGACAACTATACTTGAATAACAATAAAAAGTTGATTTTTGCTCAAATAAAGTCTTAAACATTTTAATATGCCTTAATTTATCTTTTAACAATATTTAGAATAGACACATTTAATGCTAGTAATAGACAAAGGTTAAAAACATTAAGATGAAAATACATGCAAAGAAAGTGGTAACAATAACTAAGTTTGACAAATTATAACTTATTCAAAATAGAATTTGAGAAAAAAATAACAGGCAAAATATTATTTTAACTTTTAATAAAAGTAAAAATCTACAAAGAAAATCTAAAAGATCAAGAATTGTGAGTCTTTATGTGTTAATAGCCATGTACTTAACAAAATAATTTTTAAATATGTAAAATAGAAATTATGGGAAATGCAAAAGGAGATCTTTAAGAACTTGGCTCTGATATCAACATGCCATTCAGAGGTTGTAAATAGTAAACTACCATGCAAGTTTTAAGGGACAATCATAAAACTTTGTATACAATGAAGAAAAAAATATGCTCAACATCTGTGATATATTTATTGGAAAAAATGTATTATCAAGCAATAAGCTGAAGCTCATTTAATGTTTTGAATAAGAAAGCAAGCTAGTTGCTTATTCTGAGCACAATAAAATAAAAATAAACATAACAACAAAATATAAGTAAAATAATATCTATTCATGTGATTTGGAAATTTTAAAATATTTCTGAATAATTACTGGATAAAAATATCAATACAGAGACTAAAAATCTTTGAAATATAGCTAATTAATTTGACAAGAATTCTTGCCTTTCTTATTTTTAAATAAACCTATTTAAGTGTATACAAATTACTTAGTGACATTGAAATTAAGAACAAATTGACAGTAACCAGAGGGGAGGTGGGAGGAGACAATGGGGGGGAGGGTTTTCAGGAACATGTATAAAGGATACCTGGACAAAACCAAAAGGGGGGTAGGATCAAGGGTGGGAGGTGGGGGTGGCTGGGGTTGGGGAGTGGTGGGAGGAAAATGGAGACAACTGTACTTGAAAAACAATAAACAATAAATAAATAAATGTAAATAAAAAATAAAAATAAGGAAGACAAGAATTCAAAATAAAAATCTAAGTATTCAATAGTAGAGTGTGAACAAATTAAGCTGAAAGAAAAAATTAATAAAAAGAAATAAAAATGATAAATGAAATAAAACCAAAGTTTTCTTTAAAAGGCCAATGTAACAAAGAAGCTTTTGGAGGCAAAAAGAGAAAGGACTCAAACAAGCATCATTAGAAATAAAGAGACAGCCATTATATGTATATACATTTTAAAATGCAACGTAATTGGAAGAGCTTATCAAAATTAAATATTAATTTGTATCAAAATTAAATCAAATTAGAAAATTTGAGTAAATCAATTTTCATAGAAGAAAATTGAGTCAGCAGACTTCATAGTAAGCCTAGGTAATTTTTATACACACATTTTATAAAAATTCTAGTAAATACACTATTATATAAATGATTACAAAGTATAGGAAAAAGGTAGAAAGCTTCCTCTCAACTCAGTTGATGAGACAGTATGATTCTGATATAAAAACTGAATAATTATAAAACAAAGGAGAAAATTATCAACTATTTTTTCTTAAAAACAAAAATGCAAAAATTTTATATAAGACAGTACCAACTCAAAATCAACAGAATATAAAAAATGCTATTTATCAAGACCAGTGACACTTTATTCCAGGAACACAAGTATGGCTAAACATTCATTTAATATTTATAGAATTAAGAAGAAAAATCATATATATACACACACACATACATTTATATGATTTACTATTGAATTCACCTAGCACATTACTATTCACCAAGCAGTCTTCTAGGCAATGAGGATGAAGTAATATAAGGAACAAAACAGAAGAAAGCCCTTCATGAAATTTACATTCTAGTGTGGGGAAACAGACAACAAACAAATAAATACTACATATGTATATATATATGAAAGAGTAAAAATTTTGGAAAAGAAGAGGTATTGTTGGCATTATTTGAAGACATTGTAATTGACTACCTAGAAAATCAAAGGTAATAAAGAGTGAAACTAAGGAAGTCCAGCAAAGTCAATAGATATGAGATCAATATACAAAAATCAACAGCTTTCTTATACCCCAAGATGTAATTGACAAAAGAGACTATTTACAATAACAACAAAAATTATAAAATATATAAGAATAATCTAATAGAAAATAAACATAGGACTAAAGTTATAAAAGAATAGATAGAGGGAAAGCTTAATATCATTAAAAATCAATTATTTTCCAAATAGATCTTACCATCAAAATCCCCATCAAAAATCTAAGAGACTATTTTTTCTGGAATTTTATAAGTCAATTCTAAACTTCATGTGGAAAAAAATGTGCAAGAGATGTCAATATTTTGAAAAGAAGAAAAATGACAAGACTACCTTACCAGCTAGATAAAGAGTAATTAAAAACATGATACATTGGCTTAAGAATGAACAAATAAACCAATGAAACAAATAAGAGTCCAGAAATAGATCTACATACATGGGAATTTGATGTATAATATAAGTGACTCTTCAAATTAATTGAGAAAAATAAGAATGGTTCAATAAACACTCTGAGAATAATTGGATAGTCATATAGAAGAAACTTTCTACCCCACAGTGCATATGAAAACAAATTTCAGATAAAGATCTATCTGTGTTGTTCAACACATAGTTTCCCCCTACATGTAGCTATTTAAACTTAAATTTTGATTAATTAAAATTAAATAAAATTAAAACTTCAATTCTTCACCTCTCCTAGCCACGTTTCAAGTGTCTAACAGCACATGCTGGCAGCACCGCTGCATGGTGTGGAGCAGATAAAAAGCATTTCTAACACTGTAGAAAATTCTGTTCGCACTGAAATATTTTAAATGTAATATAGTTTTTAGAAAAAATATTTTTATAATCTTGGGGTGGGCGGGTTCTTCTAAAATTCAAACCCCAGAAGTCATCAGAAGACTGCCAACTTGAATATACAAAAATAAAGACTTCCATTTCAAAAAAAAAACCATCAAAACGACAACAACAACAAATTATAATATTTGCAACATGTGTAATAGAAGAGGAATAAACTGCTAAAAAGCAGTGAGTAAAAGACCAACAAGCCAATAGAGAAATAGACAAAAATAGGAACAGGCAACATGAAAAAGATAGAAAGATGAAAAGATTTTCTACAACAGACTGACGTGTGCCAGAGGGGGCGAGGGTTGGGGTACCAGTGAAAATGGTTGAGGAATTAATAGTTACAAAATGGTCACAGAGGTGTAAAGTACAGCATAAGGAATATAGTCAGTTAATACAGTAATAACTGTATGATGCTAGGTGGGTACTGGAAATATTTACTTTGTCAAGTATAGTGTTGTCTAACCACTATGCTGTACACCTGAAACTAATACAAAGTAATCTTGAACATAGGCTGTAATTTAAAACTAAAATTAAAAATAAAAATAAATAAGACATAAAATTAAAAATCATAACACCAAGTAAATGGCAAAATTTGCCCTTCAGACGAGGAGTGTCAGTAGCAAATCAAAGTATCCAAGAAGTTCTTCGGTGCATGAACTAATTTCAATTTGTTTCACCCGATGTGTCTCATGTTTGTGCATCAAATTCCCCCACCCCCTGACTGCTCTAGGAAACATAGCTATAGTGTAAAAAAGATGGCCAAACAAAAGTTGAAGGCATCTCTATTTTAATGAAATAGAATTCATTTTGGGGAGGCTAACGATATTTAAATGTCTTAAAATCTTACATTTCGGCAAATATCAGACTGTGTAATTTCTGTACTCACATTGCCTTTCCCTCCACACGCCTGAGTCTCATGGAACAACCTCGGTCACACTCACGCAACGTGCGCACGGAGTCCTGTCTCCCTCAACACTGACACCACGTTCCACGTAAGTGATTAACACCAAAATGCTTGCTAAATGACTGAGGCCCTTAAATAGGGTAAATAAAACACTTTTCTCTAAAATTTTTGCTATAGTTACTTAGTAAACCTTTTTCTTCCAAGATAATGCCAATATAATCCTCAACTCTTTATTAAATGATTATTAATTCTGTGATTTAAATAAAAAACTAGTTATCTAATAGCCAAGGTCTTGTTGGCAGAGAGCAATGGGTGTCTGTCTTTGTTTGTCCCATCAGGGGAGAGGGCTACTGCTCACTTCACCGGGAGGACAAATGAAAATCTTGTCAGGGAAGAGGAGAGAGGATGCCACAGAGGGCTTGCAGTTTGAAAGAGCCTCCATAATATTCCATTCGTCTCTTTAGGAACATGCCTCCACCTCTAGCTGAGAATAACTGTTTTAGAGGATATACTTTTAGCCAAGAAAAATTTTTATCCTCTATTTTCTACTAATTTACCTAGAAGTCTCTCAACAGCTTATTTAACCAGACTATTTTACTTATGCAGTGTTCTGATATATCAAAGAGTTCTAATATAATAAAATAAAAATAAAGTTGATAGTTTTGTTATTCACACATCTACTCCAGAATAGTAAAAAGCAGTCATCGAAAGTCAGCTTATTTGCAAAAATAATTTTACAAAACTTTATTTTATCTATCAAAAATTATGTTTTCTAGTTTCCAGAACAATATTTTCACATTTCTTTTAAACATTCTCCAAACATCACCTTTGCAAAGAAGTTTAAAATGTGGCTGCATCTGCCTTTCTGCAGAATTAAAGCTTAAATACCTTAATAACTGTAATTGCAAAATGGTTCAAAATTTGTGCCCTCAGTAAAATAGACACACTTATTTGTAGATTGCAAAATGTATTTGTAGATTATAAAATTTATTTTGTAGGAGTACAAAAGAATATCTTGGTATGTTAATATTATAATTATTTAACATTTGTTCACTACATATGAATATATTTATGAATGAAAATTACAACATGATTATTTTTATTCCCCCCTCCCTTACAATCCTAATCACCAATCTTTTAAAAAATCATTATGTCATCTACTAGAGGTCTCTAAATTGCACACCTTAAAATGGTGGATTTTACATTATGCGAATTTTATCTCAGTTTTTAAAATGATTACTTCATTATAAGTCAGATCTTGGAAAATAAGCTTAAGATGCTAGAACAAATCATCCCTCCCTAATAACTGGCTTTTGAACAACAGAAGATCCTTTGAAGTATGGAGCTCTGCCACATAAGCCTCCTTCCCCGTGGTTCTGTAAATTACAGGCTATTTATTGTGCATTGAACTCTTCCCACAAACTCATATTTTGGATGCGTGGCACTGTAAAACAAGCATTCTTCATTGCTGATGGTAAAGCCACTGTCCTAATCTGTCGTTCAGTTTAAAATCTGATAATAATGGTTACTTTACCTCAAGAGAAATCCTACAGGCAAACATGTCATGAGTGGCCCAGTTTGACTGAGAACAGATCCAAGCCACTGGTCATAAAGGGTAAACACTCGAGACATTTAACCCAGTCCAACAGTACTAAATGGAAGGGGATGGTCATCTGGATTATGAATCACCTAATTGACATGTCAGAAAATAAGCATTTTATTGACAGAAGGTGATTGTAGGGGAGAGTCATTTTTCATGGAAATAGCCAGATACCTTTCCCCTTTCTCTTTGTATTCATACTTTTTCAGCGAAGGGAGTTGGGAGAGTGAAGGGCAGCAGTGAGAAAAGAAGTAATTCTCCAACTACAATTTATCACTTCATATGTAATAGTTTATTTCTTGTTTTGGTTTTCGTTTCAACAGATCTCCAGAAATCTGTAATTGTTCATGGTTTCTAAACAAATGTCAACTTTTTACGAAAGATCTTTAACTTTCTCTGTAGATCCTATTGGTAGTTTTAAGAAGGAATTTACAAGGGAAGGTTGATATTACTCCCCTGACAACGTCTTTCTCAGTTGTTGGCAGAACAATGGCATTGTAAAAACACACAGCTCACCACACACACACACACACACACACACACACACACACACACACTTGTGTACAATAATGAGAAAGAATTAACTCCAAAATGGTCTAATCTGTAAAACACTTAAGGTTGGGAGCCTGTTACCCATCTTTACATCCCTCCTTATCTTACCCTACCCTACCCTACCCTACCCTGTATTTAAAACACCTACTTACGCATAGTAGCTACTTGATAAATATTTGTTGATTTTAATTTGTCAATTAAATGTTTGTTAATTTAATTCAATTTGTTGATGCTTTGATTCTGGGAACGTTAGCAGATACCCTCATGACAGGATTAATAAATTTTAACTGGTAAAGCAGAGTCATCCTTAAATTAAACCCAATCATTGCACTGATTTCTTGGTTAAAACCTTATTTAATTTTAATTCTAGTATATGTAATAGGCAATTGGTGAGCATTTATAGACATCAACTTAAATGGATTCTTTCATGTGATGAGGTTTCCAAACTAACTCCCTGATTTCCAAAAAAGTGGTCTCATTGTCTACTGCATGTGGGTATGTGGCCCTCAGTGAAAAACCTGTCCTGGGAGGAGGACGACTTTAGCCTAATTTACCTTTTTCTCAGTGAGATCTTGGCTAAATAAATTCTTTAGTATACTTTTGGCATATACTTGTGGCATCTCCACCCTGGGGCAGGGTTTCTCAGTTTTGGCACTATGTGCATTTTACATGCTTTGTCAAGGCACTGCTGCAGCTTTGCCGCAGCATTCTCTGTGGGAGGGACTGTCCTTGCAGGATGATGAACAGTACCACTGGTCCAACCACTAGCTGCCTGCAGCATCCCACCCCTCAATAGTTTTAATGAAGAAATATGTTTCAAACATTGCCAAATGCCTCCTGGGAAAATGCTCCCAAATGGAATTGTTACTTCAGCGTTTCTCCCTGATTAGCTGTGGCTTCGGGAGAAAACTGTTTACCCCTTTAAAACTCACCAAGTGTGCCCAAAACACCTTGTTTCTGGGGTAACACAGAGAGAATATAAATTCAGAGAGTAGTATGATCTAAATAACCTGTTTTATCAACTTCAGCTGACCAAAGCACAGGGAAACAGATTTTGAGATTTCTTCCTACCTCCTGCTTATTTCTTCTAGATAAATGCTACCTTAACCTTTCCCAAGAAACGTCTTCCTAGCACTTGGAATACTTGAAGACCAGACCAAGAGTTGTTCTCCAGCCTACATTCTCAGGGTCTTTGTTCTCAATTCCTGTTACTCATTTGAGGATATTCCTCTTCAATTAGGTCAGCAATTTTCAACTTTTTCATTGCACAGCGCACATTAACTAATTACTAAAATTCAGCAACACACCAAAAAAACAAGTTATATTTTTTGCTGATCTGAAAAAATATAGGTATAATTGTGATTTGTTCACACTAGATGGCTATTGGTCTGTTGGCTGTTGTCATCTGTTTATTTGACAGTCTAAAGGAAGAGAGGTTAGTGCCCCTGACTAAGTAGTCAGGTATTACGTGTTTTAAAAAGTTTTGCAGCACACTGGTTGAAAATCACTGCTCTACGTAACTAAAACAGGAATGATCTCATCAGGACAACCATAGCTGAATATAAGAAAATAACCGTGGCATGTCTTTATTAAGATGAACACTGCAGTTTCAAGGGGGTTATTTCCTTATACAGGGTCATACATTACAGTTCTATTTTAATCTAATTAACCTGACAGTCACACGTGCCCTCATTTTTCTGAACACATCCACTGCTTCCTTATGATCCCTAAGAATTGTTATAAAAGGCACGGTTAGAAGAAAATGGGAGGAATTAGTTTTGGGATGCTCAGTGATGGACCTGTTCAATGACAGGAGGCTGACATTTCTGTTGTAAAGCCTTTTGCTTGCTTTTCATCACAGTGACACACAATTTCCTGCATTCTTTGCCTCCAGGGTGTTTTCTGCGAAGAAAAAACATTACTTTCTACTTTTAGCCTATCTGCCCTTAATTAACCTCATAAGTTCCCTGCACTCTCCAAGACCAAGGGATAGAATAAACCCTAAAATTAAGTAGAACCAACAAATGCAGCATTTCCTGGAGAAAGTTTCTGTAGAAGAACAGTTTGGGCTGGGTGTAATCCTCCATGCAGAAACCAGTGAGGAAGACCAGCTCCAACAGGTGTTTGAGAATGAGCATAGGAAGTTTAGGGACCACGCTAAAGCTTCCTAAACCATCTGGAAACACACTTAGGCTCAAAGAGGTATCTATTCCAAGTGATAAGGACACCAGAATAGAAAATGTGTTAGTTTTTGAAGCACTTGGGACAGTTCTGGGACAATCCCATGGCCCAGGATCCTCACACAGCCAGTCACATGTTTTTTGGTGGAATATGAGTCATTTAACCTCCCCAGATCTCTGTTCCCTAATCTAAAAAATTATATATATATATTTTACTCCCAGGATCTTATGTATATTTTTCATATTAGAAGTTCTCATAAGTGTTCTTTAATAGGAATTTGTGAGATAAGGATTTTGTCATGAAAACTTTTTTCAAAACATTCCCTGGTTTTAATTTTCTTACCTTCCATTAGCGATGTCATTCATTGTTTGGATACTGCACTGCTTGAACTGTCCTTTTGAATACTTATTTTCCATTTCTCCATTCCCTACTCCTCCACCTTTGCCTGCCCAAAGATTGCTCACTTGACAAATCTGGCCTCGAGCACTAACCTCTCCAGGAACACATTTCATTCACCTACACAGAATGAGGTTTATTTCTCTGATAAGCTCATCATTGTGCTTAGCGCGATACATTAAAATGATCTGTTTTAGGAAGATTTTTAAGTTCAGGAACCATATCCCTTCTATCTTTGTATCCCCACTGCCTATCCTAGTAACTAGTAAATAAAAAAAATATGTATTTGTGACCCTTGTTTAATGAATCTGTGAATATAACATCTTTCCCTGCAGGAACAAGAACTCTAACTAATATGTTTCTCTAAAGAAATATAATTTTATCTATTAGATATTATGTCCTAAATGAGGAAAGAGGGACTAAGGGAGAATTTGAGAAGTGATTATTCAAATTTTAGAAGAGAACTTTAAGTAAATACAAAGTGTATAGCCAAAGATAAAATCCTTACAAGGGCCTATAAGGCCTGCATAGTCTGCCTCGACCCCTTTCCTGTACCTCTGTGATCTCATCCACTCCTTGTTTTCTCTCTTCCTCCCTTACTCAAGTCCAGCCAGAGGCAACATCACACTCTAGTCTCAATGCATTTACATTTAATATTCCCTTGGTCTAAATCCCCACTCCCCAGTTAATCACATGCCTCTATTTAGGTTTTTGTTCATAAGTCACCTTCGTAATTAGGTCTTCCCTAATCATCTTATTTAAAATTGCATTAGTCATGGCCCTGGCTGATGTGGCTCAGTTGGTTGGTGTCATACTACAAAGTGAAGGTCGCTGGTTCAAATCCCAGTCATGGTGCATGTCTGAGTTGCAGATTTGGTCCCTGGTTGGGCTCATACAAGAGGCAACCAATCGATGTTTCTCTCACATAAATGTTTCTCTCCCTCTTTTTCTCCCTCCCTTTCCATGTCTCTGACAAATAAATAAATAAAATCTGTAAATAAATAAGATTGTATTAACCATTCTACTCCACTCCCTATTCCCCTTCTCTGTCTTCTCTAGACTTTATCACCATCCAGCATACTACATCTCTTATTTGTTTACCTTGCTTACTCTTTGTCCTCAGTTGAAAAAATATATAAGCTCCAAACATATTGTCTGTATTGCACAGCACTATTTGAGCAAGAGCAATTCCATGCTTAGAGCAATTCCTGGAACACAATAGGTGTTAAGTAAACCTTTGTTAAATAATAGATACAATAGTGGTTTCACTTTCTACAGTTTCAGTTACCCACCTTTAACCTCCATCCAAAAATATTGAATGAAAAATTCTGAAAAGAAATATTCATAAGCTTTAAATTTCATGCTGTTCTGAGTAAACTGATAAAATCTCCCCCTATCCTGCTCCATCCTGCCCAGGATGTGAATCATCCCCTTGTCCAGCATTTGCACATGGTGTACAGTACAACAATATATTTTCAGAGACCATATCCGCATAAATCTTATACAGTATGTTGTTATATTGTCCTATTTTATTATTAGTTATTGTTGTTAATATCTTACTGTGCCTAATTTATAAATTCAACCTTATCATAGGGATGTATATAGGGTTCTATCTATGATTTTGGGCACCCACTGGACATAATTCTCACAACATTTCAAAGTTTTTCACGACCACTATATTTGTTATGGTTATTCTTACAAAATGTGTTTTTAGATAATAAGACTTGGAAGTTGAAATCACTCTTTGGTCGGTGGGCGGTGGAATGGATGCTGTGCCAGCAGGCATGGAGACAGTGCTAGTCCCAGTGTGCATCCCCATCAGAGCTCTTCGGGGACTAGGTGCGTTTTCAATGAGCAGTACTATTTTGAAGGGAATTTTTTTTTCTGAGCAGCAGGTCTTAAGAGCAGGCTTAAATGTTCGGCAAACGATGTTGTAACAGATGTGCTGCTATTCAGACTTTGTTGTTCTTTCATAGAGCACAGGCAGAGTAGATTCAGCATCATTTTCAAGGGCACTAGAATTTTCAGAATGGTAAATGAGCATTGGTTTCAACTTCAAGTCACCAAATGCAGCAGCTCCAATAAGAGAGTTAGCTATCCCCTGAGGTTTGAAGGCATGCATTGACTTTTCCCTAGCTATGAAAGTGCTAGATGACCTCTGCTTCAATATGAGGCTGTTTTTTTTACATTGAAAATCTGTTTAGTGTGCCACCTTCATTAGTTACCTTAGCTAGATCTCTGGATAACGCTGCAACTTCTCCATTGGCACTTCAGCGTGCACTTTTTGTTATGGAGATGGCCTCTTTTCTTAAGTTCATGAAGCAACTTCTTCAAACTTTTCTTCTGCAGTTTCCTCACCTCTCTCAGTCTTCATAGAACTGAAGAGACTTAGGGCCTTGCTCTGCAGCAGGCCTTGGCTTAAGAAAATGCTTGGCTGGTTTGATCTTCTATCCAGACCACTAACACTTTCTCCATATCGGTGGTAAGGCTGTTTCACTTCCTTATCATTCATGTACTCACTGGAGGAATACTTTTAATTTCCTTCAAGAATTTTTCCTTTGCTTTCACAACTTGGCTAACGCACAAGAGGCCTTGCTTTTAGCCTGTCTCAGCCTCTGACATGCTCTCTTTACTAAGCTTCATTATTCCTAGCTTTTGATTTAAAATAAGAGATATGCAACTCTTCCTTTCACTTGAACACTCAGAGGCCATTGTGGGGTTTTTAACTGACCTAATTTTAATATTGTTATGTCCAAAGAGAGGGGGGGAGAGGAGAAAATGGCTTTTCAGTAAAGTAGTCTGAGCATGTACATTTGTGGATTAAGTTTGCTGTCTTATATGGGTGTGGCTTATGACACCCCCAAACAATTACAATAGTAACATCAAAGATTACTAACAACCATAACAAATACAATAGTAATGAAAAACTTTGAAATATTGAAGGAATTACTAAAATGAGACACAGGGACACAAAGTGAGCAAATGTTGGAAAAATTGTGCCAATTGATTTGCTCGATGCAAGGTTGCCACAAATGTTCAATTTGTCAGAAATTATAATATCTGTAAAGTACAGAAAAGCAAAGCACAATAAAACAAGGTATGCTTGTAGACAGGTAGTGCCAGCACCTTCCAGCATGTTGTGCTGGCACCTTCCAGCCAGTTGATCAAGCCAAAACTAGGCACTCATTGAGGGCAGAAATAATGCTGTGTGTTAGCAAACCTATTTCAGTTTCTTCCTATTTCGTTTCTTGGGGTTAATTTTCCAAGCCCTCCTTCACTCCCCACAACTAAGCATGGTTAAGTTACTGAGTCTGACCAATAGAATGAAGACAGAGGTGATGTACTCCACATCCAGCTGGCTCCTTAAATGATCCACTGTTTCACCACATTCTTTCTATTCTTGGTGATTTTGGAAGCTATATGTTGAAAGTAGTCCCACAATATAAGAACCTAAATGTGAGGTGTTCATTCTCCTTGCTTTCCTTCTGACCCATGCTGAACTGTGATGTGAGCAAGAAAATAACTATTAGTGAATTAAATAACTGGGATTTGGAAGGGACTATTTGTTATAGCAGTTTCCATGCTGACTAATACATAATTTTGTTATATTCCTTTTCTTTCCTTATCCAATCTCTTATCCAAATTCTGAGAATACTTTCATTACAACAATCTTCAATTATTCCTTCCCTCCTCATCTTCATTATTAACACCCTAGTCCAAAGGTCTACCTTTCTTGCTCGGATATCTACAATAGCCCCTTATTTTCATTCTTGTTACTCTAAAGTTTATTTTCTAAAGATCTTCAGTAGTTCCCAAGGTACTTGTAATTAAATCCATTTCTCTCTCATGACCTGTCCCTCACCCCTCACTTACATTTTTCTTCTCTGTATTCACTGCAGTCCAGCCTCTTTGGCCATTTCTTTACCACCTCAGGGTAGAGAATCCATACAGGTTCTGTCATTCCCTATACCTGAAGTATGTTTGCACTGACTTCCAGTGTGGCAGGTCCTTTCTCATCCTTCAGGTCTCATCCTTCTGGCCTCACCTTTCAAAAAGAGCTGTGAGGTCTCAGTCTAAAGTAGGTGTCCAGATTACTCTGCCACAATACAGATTTTTCCTTCATAGCACTCAACAGTTAGCAATTATATGTTTATATTTACTTTTTTCTACTACTGATCATATGGTAAAATCCACAAGTGTTGAGAACTTGTCTATTATAGTCATCACTAAATACCCAGCACTTAGCACAATGCTTGGCACATGGCATGTTCTCATTAAATATTTGTTGAACAGTCAAGTGGAATTGATCTCTTACTCTGGAATTCATCATTTTCTTTTTCTCCCAATGCAACTTATTTCTCCAGATATCACTTTATACATAATTGTGAGAGCATTAAAAAATATGCATGCTCTCATCTAATTTTATCAATACTTTATGGATATTTACAAGCATAAAACAGGAGACATTTGATCAATCAACATATATTTTTTAAGAAATAAATCTATAGATCACATTCTTACAACTACATTTAAGACACTTTTGTTTAAAGATTTTAAGACTTTCATTTTTAATAAGAGAAAATTATCAACATCATCTCACTAGCATACTATAAAAACTATTCTCATCATTGTTGTGTGTGGTATGAAGGGGGCCCTACAACAGCAGTGATGGGAATGCATGCCGAGTGTCAGCCATGCTAGAGTGAATTAGTCTGCAATCTGAGCAGACAAAGAGAGTGGGATAATATGAATTAGCAAGAGATTTCCCTAAGAATATCTCCAGAAGTTTCCAAAAAGTAAAAAACCCAGGTATAAACCTGAG
Organism: Tonatia bakeri; assembly: GCA_004024845.1. Taxonomy (NCBI): domain Eukaryota; kingdom Metazoa; phylum Chordata; class Mammalia; order Chiroptera; family Phyllostomidae; genus Tonatia; species Tonatia bakeri. The sequence goes on from PVIA01002774.1 coordinate 135,248, forward strand.
TTTGAGAAATGGAATTGAAATCAGGAACAGAGTTCTTAGCAACAATGCACAAATTCTAACCAAGGGTCCTTTTGTCATATTTTGGTTTTGTGATAATTTTTCTTTTAGTCCCCAGGGGTCCTTGGCCTCAGACACTTGTCCTGTTACCTCTTAGTCTTTACCTACTTCTACATATTTTATACAGTTTAAATTACAAGGTCATGAAATTTATATTTCATCTTTATGTTACTACACAGACTTTATACCATTTTAAAGGCTGAATAATATTTCACCAAGTTGCTATACAACTCTTTTGTGTGCAAGACGTCACAGCATAGAGGTTAAAAGCCTACACTTTGCAGGTGCACAGAGTTCAAACATCAGTTCTTCTATTTATCAGGACCTTGAAAAATTATTCATCTCTTTATAACCTTTTCCCCCATCTGTAAAATAGGACAAATAATACCTATTTCATAGGGTTACAATGAAAATTAAGTGATGTATCAGAGAAAATATTTAGATCAGTATTATAATATAGCTATTTTTATTATTGGATATTTATGTTTTTGATTATTTTAGACTTACATGTAAAACTATAATAAATATTCTAATTTATAAAGCTCTTTTATTTATTGTTGACTATTCCCCTAAGCAGATTTTTCCCATTGTTTTGTATAAAACATTAATTCATATCTCTCAAAAAGTAAAGAAATCATATCTCTCCTTCGTTAACTGTAAATCCTTTAAACAACTGACAACTAGAAACCAGGACTATGAACAAGTTTCCACTGGGCCAATATGAAGTAGCAAAAAAAAAAAAGCACCCATTTTTGCCAGGGCTTGAGTTTTAAGGTTGAACTCAAAGTAAACAGGCAGGTGAAGAGGTTGGAATGATGAAAGACAAGAGACCGTTACCCAAGACTAATGGTGTTGTAAAGGAGATAAATGTCTTTGAAGTAGCACCCTTAAACCTGTGACCTTTAGGTTGACCTTTCCTTTCTGATTGTGGTATGCAGGTTGTCTTGGAGTCTGTGCAAAGTCAGCAATTAGAAAGATGGACCTCGAGAGAAACAAGTCTTAAAGGAAGCTGCCTCCACTGGTGTGACTCCACTCCTCTACCAATGCCCCAATGGCCGCCAAACTCCCGCCCACTTCCAATGCTGACGTTCTCTAGCTCACACAGGCACATTCTCCCAGACAAAAAATGTGTTTAGTCCTACCTCATCTCTGCAATCTATGCTGCGAGGGCAGGAAAAAACCAACAGCAGAATCTGGACAAATTGCCCTTCCTTGCGAGGAGAAAAGTGAACAGGTGGTTAGTAACCTTAAACACCAGTAGTCTGCAAATAAATGAATATCCATAAGATTTGTTCATTTTGCTAAGAGTATGGAAAAAATAGAAAATTCATGACTTTGCTAGATCAGATTTAGTAAGTTAATAAATAATTTTATGGAGATTATTTGAAGTAGCTCACACTTACACAGTATGTTAAACTTTTTGAAAAGGTCTTCCTGTGACACAGAATTTTGAGATATGAAAGCAGACCTGAGTAATGTTCCCCCAGTACTTAGAACACTTAGTATTTGTAAGTGAAATATGTCAACCCATTTTGGAGCGTGACACAAAAGAAAAAATAAGCAATATTGTTCTATATTTATTAAAATTTTGATGTTTTTGGTGCATCTCCTTAGTCCATCACAATTCCATTGCCTTTTTTGTGATATAATCTTTTTTTTATTGTTTTTCAAGTACAGTTGTCTCCATTTTCCCTTCACCACTCCCCGCAGCCCAGCCATGCCCACCTCCCACCCTCGATCCTACCTCCCTTTGGTTTTGTCCATGTGTCCTTTATAGATGTCCCTGAAAACCCTCCCCCATTTTACTCCCATTATCCCCTCCCACCTCCTCTCTGGTCCATTGCCCTTTTTAAGTGCTCCTTTAAAACAGCACCACCCTTACAACCCAAGATTACTAGTTAGTAAACTTAGTTAAATGCTATAGAAGTGTGTGTAAATTTTGCACCCAAGGCATATTCTGTTTTACCTGTTACAGCTCAGATGCTGGTGTGCAACACTAAGAAACTAATTCTCCTTCTCCTTCTTCTTCCTCTCCTTCTACCTCTCCTCCTTCTTCTTTTTCTTTCCTCAGTGGAAGCAGAGAGTACTATGAGATATAGTTGCTTTCTATTTATTTTCTTTAATTTCTTGTTTAAAATATCTGCAAAAATACCTTTATAGAATTTTGTCTTAATCAAAGACTAAGGAGAGCTTAAAATAGGAAATATCAATCTTCTGATCCACTTTTTTTTTGTTCTGCTTTTCTTAGTGTAACTTCCAGAAGCAACACTTTTAACTTTTGAGAACTTATTTCTGATATTTACTTCCACTATTTTAAAAAAGACACTATGGTTTTACCTCTCAACTTATCAAAGAGATGTATTATTTATGCTGTTACAATAGATATTAAATCTTCTTACACCAACATGCTTTTACCTTCCCAAGAAATACTTTTAGTAAAATTAATAACATTATTATAACAGCCCTGGCTGGTATGACTCAGTGAAGTGAGTGCCAGCCTGCAAACCTAAAGGTCACTGGTTCAATTCCCATCAGGGCACATGCCTGGGTTACAGGCACACGAAAGGCAACCAATTGCTGTATCTCTCACACATTCTTGTTTCTCTCCCTCTATTCCCCTCTCTCTCTAAAAATAAGTAGATGAAATTAAAAACTATATTATTATAACAACACATAATGTTCTCCGTACAACCAAATAGTGTAATATAGTTATTCTTCTTATACAACTTTATTTTTTACAGGTGTTACCTAATTACCTTCATTTTACTCATAATAGTCTATAAACACATCCATCTTAGATGGAAACAGAAGTTTCTATATTGGTTAATAATGTCACCCCAATAAATTCAATAAAAATTGCAAAAATAAAGTAAAATAATGGTAGCTCTTTGGCTGGATGCTCACTAAACTGAACTATGAGCTGGCCCACTCTGGACCTAGGAGAGCTTGATGACACCTCCCAAATCTGGATGGTGTGGTAATCACCGACACTGATGTTTGTTCAGTGCCTGGATGTAAAGAAGGCTTCAGGTCGTGAAGTGAGAAGCAGCTGTAAGGTAGCATGCCGGAAAAAATCAGATCCACCTCTACTCTATCTCAGTACTCCTGGAAAATGTAAAAAGAGAGTATCCATGGTTTCTCTCCTCCCTCCTAAAAGACTGTGGAGGCTGGAAGAGAAAGGGGAGGTTGTGGGGCTGCTCAAAAGGCTCTCGGCAAAAGGGAGGACTAGCTGCCTTCTCTACGTAGATCTTCACCTGGCAGATGGGAGCATTAAGCTGAATGTCACCCTAAGAAAATGACAGACCACATCAACAAAACCCCCAGAATTAATGAGAAATACTTTGTATAAAAACAACCAAGGACTTAACAAAAACATTCAAAGCCACTTGATGAATAGTAATATATTACAAAATTTAAAGACAAGAAATTGGGAGGAAAAAATTGTATAGAGAGATTCATACTTGGGTTAGTCTAGTAACTTCCTGGTGATGCTTTCAAGCCAACTTATATAACATCCTTATGACAGGTAAATCCATCTTAAATGTGCATGTGTCATGTGTATAGAATTTGACTATTAAGAGAACTACAGATTACTACTGCCTCAATTCTGAAAACATATTTATTCTACTATTGCTATTACTATATTATTCTTACTATTTGATGCTACTATAAACCAAGCATTTTTCTAAGTCCTTTACTTACATTATATTATTCCGTATTTTTACTACCCCCATTTTTAAAGATAAGAAAATTAACACTTGGGGAAGATAAGAAAGTTGCCCAAGATTGCAGAGTCATTGAGTGTAGACTCCAAACTCAAACTCATCTGACTCAAAAAATCTGTTTCCTGACTCCCATTTTTTCCCCTTAATCCTCCAAATAAACCCTCCTCAGAATCAGACCAGATTTATTATGTGATGACTTTCTCATCTTTGTTCATATTATTCCTTCTACTTGAAATGTCATTTCCTCTTCTGTTGCGCACAAATTTTTTTCATTACTCAAAGCTCACCCCAAGCCCCATTGGTCTTTCAAGAGTGTGTATAAAGCACAAAAATTGTACGTAGAGAGTGGGGTGATGTAGGTCCACACACATAAATATGTTTGAAAATACATTTGACTGATTGTACAAAAATAAAAGTTTCAATTGTTTACTTTTATATGAAATTCTATTTTTCCACAAAAAAGAAATCCCTGTATTGTCTTGTAGTGTTTAATGTTGAAAAGTTCAAAGCTTTTCTTGTTTTTGTTTCTTTGTATGTAACTAGTTTTAGAGGATCTTCTCTTTATTTCTGGCATTCTTGAACTTCACGAAATTTCCAGATATTGTACTTTAGGTCTATTTTCATTCATTGTACTTGCTTCTCAGTGGGATCTTTCAGTCTAAATATTTATAGTTTTATTTTTGGGAAGATTTGCGGGGGGCAGAATTCTTTTTAAGTAATTTCCTTCCTTTGACTTTTCTATTCTTTTCTTACAGTATTATCATTGGACCTAAGTATGATCAGTTTTTCATTTGTCTTCCTTTTTATTCCCCCCCCCCAAGAAATTTCCTTTGCTTTAGCTCTCATCCTAGTGATCTCCCTGGGTATTTTTGAAAGTCCCAATGATTTGCTGTTTTATCTTTGCTCCTTTTGTGTTTTTCTTTAGGTATTTCTCATTTTCATGTTAGATGTTTTTCTCCAGTGACTGTGATTAAAGAAAGAAATGTCAAAGTGAGCCAGGAGCATTCTGTCATTCTGAATAGCAAAGAAACTCTGATTCTGATGTAATGATTCCTTATGTCAGGAGGATTCATTAGCAAAACTCACTGACCAAAAATGGGACAATTTAAGCTTCAATCAGATAATAATAGCAATAGATTGGATCTATTCTTAAATCCATGAATTCATAGAACAGTAAAGCAAAATAAAACATAATAGGCCATCACTGGAGGATATTAATGAACCCCCTCATTATTTAGAAAACTTCAAATGAAGAAAAAAATCAAACATATATCATACCTCTAGATGTAAGCAAATGTCTAATGAGAGGAAGTTTCTTTTTATGGAAACATTCTAACTAACAAGAGGTGGACTGATAGAATTTCACCATTTTGCATCCCCTAATAAATTGATGAGTCCAAACAACTACTAATATCAGAAAGCAGAAAAACAACCAGATAACATGTGCCTTGGTGGAAAAATGCAACACCATCCTGAAATTTCTCTTTCCAAGAGAATTCAACCTAAATATGATCAGGCCTTTAGACCCAATTTTTGGGAAATAAACAAAACAAAGGAACCTGTTAAACCACACCACATGGATGCAACCATTAAACGAACATGGACACTGTCCAAGAAAGAAACCCTGATCTCTTCAACAAATAAATTGTAGATGAAAAGAGAAAGTTAAAAAGGAACACTCTTAATGTAAAAAGATTAAAAGGCATATCAACTAATTGCAATGAAGAAAACTAATTTCAGCCTGTTTCAAAGAAACTATAAAAATTATGACATTTATAAGACAATTAGAAATTTGAACACTGACTAGGTATTGGATGATATTAAGGAATTATTGTTAATTTATTTCAGTTCTGATAATAGTATTCTGATTTTTTTCTAAAGAGTCAGTATCTTCAGAAAAAATGAAATACAACCTAAAGTAATTAAGGGTGAAACAATGTAATGACTGAGATTTGCTTCGGAATAATACAGGTGGGTGAAAGTAAGTAAAGGTATATAGACAGTGAGATTGGGTATGAGTTACTAATTGTTCTCACTGAACAATGGTTGTATGAGGGTTTATTGCATTATTCTCCTTATTTTTATTGTGTTTGAAATTTCCTATAGTCAGAGATGTTGAAACAAGCTATTTGGAAATTCTGTGTAGATCCAGGACTGTGGGTTGGTAGCCTCTACCCTTGGGAAGTGTATCGGTGATTTGTAAGGAACTCCCTATTATCAGTACATGAAAATACTTTCTCAGGAGCAACTTCCCTTCAAATAACAGTTTCTCCAATGTCCTATCTGAGGCATAGATCCCTGGCCATTTATGTTTACAGAGGGAAAAGTGGGGAAGTATCCTAAGGGTTCTGGATTTCATTACAGAAAATTTTACTTAATCCTTTGCTTCAGTTCAACACTCTTCCTAACTTCTTATCTAAGATCCCTGAATGATTCCAAATAATAAACTTTCATTGCTATTTGGAGGATAAAATCTGTTAACACATCAGGGAGATCTTGGGGTTCAATGGTTTCCTCTACAGAATTTCAATTCAGTATCTCCTGTTCTTAGTTCCACAGTTCATTCCTGCCCTTAGGGTTTCCTAGAACTTGTAAATGCTTAAGTATTATATGAACAGGTTTGCAGGGGACAATTTATTTGACTGTCATCAATATCCTTTTTGGTTTCTCATCAGCATCCTTCTTAATAGGTAATTTAAGTTGTAACCTCCTCTATCCTACTATTCCAGATACAATTCTTTGTTCTGTTTTCAATATTCCAAGAATTGGTTTGAATTTCTCATCCTTGTATATTTCTTCTTTCCTTATGGGGGTCTCTGGAGATAGAGGGAGAGAAGGAAAATACAGGAAGTCAATGCATCAACTTAACCGAAACACTAGTTAAGACTCCAATATAAAATAAAAGCTGCTGTATGGGAAAGACTCTATCTGGCTATCTTGTTTATCGTCACACCTAACACAGTGTCAGGTGCAGGAGTAATTTTGAACACTGTTTGTAATATTCACATTTTTTAAAGATCGGGATGTGTGGCTGGAGGTCAAAGACACATGAGCAGATGAAAACTCTCCTGCTCTGCAAAGAAAACAGGAAAATGTCCAGAGTTCAGCAACCAATCGGTAATGTATGGGCCATCATTCTTTTTAAAGCTACATTTGAAATATTTTTGGCTTTAACTTTCTTTTCCTTATACCAATCATCTTAGTTGTTAAGTTTGTTTAGAAAGTAATTTTTAAAAGATTATACTGATAACCCCAAGACAGTTTGAGACGGGGTGAGTCTGCTGATGTGCAACTCTTAAAATGTCCATTAGTGCACTTCTCTTGTCACTTATCACCCAGGGGGTCAAGCCTTTGGTACAAAAGTTGTTTATAAACTGGTAGCTTTATTTTTAAAACAGAAAGGAAGGACTGGAATACAGCTGGGCAGATGGTACACTTAAAGTTTCAGAGATCGGAACACATTATGAACCAGCCCTGGGTTTGTGAGTATTGTATGACTCAACCATTACCCATTAACCTTCTGTTGGAACTTGATGCAAAGGTTCTAAATCTCTTCCTAAAACTATGACGTGTTGTTGGGAAGCCAATTTTTCTATATAATCCTTTAACAAAAGGACATAATAATAACTTTTATTTAGATGATACAATATTACAAAGTTTATAATTAACTATTCTGCAGTAATGTCAGCATTATGGAAACCTTCTATAATACTTTGCATTATTTGAGATACAGTTATAGAGATTGAATTGACCTAATTCAACCAGCTTACAAGAAATCACACCTTCTTTCAAATTACAACTTCCCTCATGACTATAGTGGGTAATTGTTATTTGTGGACCCAACATTCATTCATTTATCCCTCTAAGATTTTTATTCATGCCACCTCCTCTCCCCTACCCACATATCCATCCTAGAAGCTGACAGTTCCTCCACCCCACCAAGTGCAGCTTGGAGTGCTTAATCAATCTGTATGTTCTGTTCCCCTGACCATCGTTATTGACTCAGGGGTGGGTGCCACATCTGGGAACCAATGGGATTGAACCTGAAGACACTTGCTTTGGAAGATCAAAGCCCTGAAGTGCTACCATCTTTTTTGCCACCAGGATATAGGTCAGTCCAAGAAGTGTGCTGACAAATGATGGGCAGCAGAAATAGCAAAATCACAGAAAAACAGACCTGAGGCCATGATTGTTCATCTACCTTTGAAATCTGACCCAATTAGGACATCTTCTGAGATTAAAAAAAAAAGTCCCATTTATTGTTTAAGCCAGTTTGGGGTAGGTTTTCTGTCACATATAACAAAAAGTGTCTAAATGCATATTATGGCCCCCTAGGAATCTATACTTGGATAAGCACCATTCCAATTAAACTTAATTTATTTTGTATATGTGGCAAAAACTAGGAAAGGTACACTGAACCTCAGAGATGGGCATAGAGAGGATGAGCAATTGGCCAAGTTTTCAGAGTGTGTTAACTTAAAATTAAAAGGTCTTCCAAAGTGAAAAGCAATACCAGTATATTTGAGGGAGGTATGGTGGGGTGAAAATGGAGACAACTGTACTTGAGCAATAATAAACAAACAAACAAAGCCACCATTTTCTTGTTGATCCAAGGTCTCGAGACCATCTATCTATCCATTGATGTCAATGGAATATTAAAGTCTTCATAAAATTACTGAATGACATTTTATCTCTACCTTTATGTTTGTGAATAATTGCTTTACAAATTTAGGTGCTCCTATATTGAGGGCATAAATGTTTTTTAATTTATTTTATTGTTATTCAAGTACAGTTGTGTCCATTTTCATCTGTTTATAAGACACACTCTTGTTGGATTGATCCCTTTATTGTTATGTAGTGTCTTTAATTGTCTCTGTTGTGGCCTTTGTTTTGAAATCTACTTTGTCTAGGTATTGCTACTCCAGCTTTTTTAGTTTTCATTTGCATAAAATATTTTTTTCTTAAAAAAAGAGATCAATAAGATCTCTTATTGATCTTAAAATAAGAGATCTTATTTTATTTGAGATCAATAAGAATAGCTATTCAGGATGCACAAATTTAGACAGAAGCAAGAATATCGTTCAGATTAGGAGACAAAGGCAATGGGTATTTATTAGAAAGAGAAGGGGAACAGTTACATCAAAAGTGTTGGGAACTTCCCTGCCTGGTATCAGAAGCTGTAACCCCCGCCTAGGCTAAGGCTGAGGGAACGACCTTGGAACCATAAGCCAGCAAGGAGACAAAAGCTTATCTCCCTGGCAGGAGCACCGCTTCTGCTCCTTTTACTTCACCCTGCCTGGCCCCCAATGCTTGGTTGGTTAGCCAATGATGGGTAAGATTCCCCAAGGGGGGAACGACCTAAGACAGGCACAATCACGTGGGAGGCCCCCAAGGAAGGACTTTGGGGGCTACGGCAAAAGGGGGTGATGGACCCTCACCCCCCAGCTTTGACAAAGCCTGAGTGCCCATTCCATCTGCAAGAAAATCTCCTTATCTCTTGGTTGCCTTAGTTCCCCTTGCTCCACCTAAGCCTGAAACAATGACAGGGTGGTGCAGCCCTGTACTAGAAAGGGCGGGTTCCCCTGGGTGATCAGGCCTAAGAAAGAATATATAAAATCCTGTGAAACCTGCTTTGTTTAGAATGCTCTCAACTGAATGAGAAGGGTCCAAGGAAGAAGTAAATTTGTTCCTCAAAGTTTTACAGCTCTTTGACCCTGACTCAAAGTAGGCCCTCAGAGTTCCTTGTTATTTGATCCTTACTTCCCTGCAATGAGTAATGAGCTTTACCTGAATTCTTATACAAACGAACCCAATAAAAGGCCTGCTGGGACAGGAGAAGGCATGCCCTCCCCCAGAGAGGGTGGTCAATGCACCCTCCCCTAACAAGGGTGGCCACTCCATCCCTACTTCTCCACAGAAAATTGCCCGTTTCTGTGTATGTTCATTTCTCATGTGTCGACGAGCCATCTGCAGCATTCTGCAGTCACTGCCGGTCGGTGATCGCACATCACAAAAGAATAAAGGAATTGCTTTTTTTTTTTAAGATTTCATTTATTTATTTTTAGAGAGAGAGAAAAGGAGGGAAAGAGAGAGAGAGAAACATTGATGTGTGAGTGATACATCAGTTGGTTTTCTCTTGCACATCCCCAACCAGGGACCTGATCCACAACCCAGGCTTGTGCCCTGACTGGAACTTGAACTGGTGACCTTTTGAGTTGCAGGCCAGCACTCAATCCATTGAGCCCCACCAGCCAGGGCAAATAAAGGAATTTCTATTGGTGTACACAACATAGTAATGTTAATTCTAAACAAAGTTTTTAATTTTCAGCACAGTAGTCATCAGTCCAGTAGTCATAATAACTGCTTTCTTGTGCAATCCTTGCAAACAGTTTTTTGGGACACAATATTGCTCAGGCTCAGTCCAAAGGTTATTTTTACCAGTTTTGACTTCCCAAAACTTGAGGCATAAGACCTGAATGGCAGCTCTGGCTCCATTTTAAAGTAGTTTCACTTATATTATTGTTTACAAGTGAATCAGGAAAATGAACTTGACTTGTAGATGGCTTTCTATGTGCATGCTTGCATGCTCATTCTCTCATATTGATGGGGTTTTTATATTTGGCAAAGTATAACTTTCACTCTTTCAACACACCTCTCTACTTTACGGATATTCTAAAAATCCATGTAAAATATTCAGATATCCTTTTCATACCAACCAAGCAAACCACTCCCGAGGAAACTGGAGAAATAACATCTTCATTAGCCAATGTTGCTAACGCCAATGCTGCAAAACTTCTTGGACTATGTGGTAGGCAGAATAATGCCCCCACCCCCTCGCCAGTGACATTCAAGTGCTAATCTCCAGAACCCGTGTGTATGTTAGGCCACATTACAAAGGAGACTTAAAGTTGTAGATGGAATTAGACTTGCCGATCAACTGAATTTGAGATAGGGATGATCCTGGGTTATCCAGATGGGTGATGGGCCCAGTTAATCACGGAGTACTTCTGAGTGGAAGAGGCAGGCAGAAGAATGAGAACCTGAGAGGTAGCAGCAGGAAAAGGATCTCAGCCCAAGGTTGCTGGCTTTGAAGATGGAGGATTAGAGTCACAAATCAAGAACAGTGGACGGCCCCTAGAAATTGGAAAAGGTGAAGAAACACATTCTCTCCTAAAGTCTCCAGAGGGAATTTCACCCTGCTGACACCTGAGTTAGCCAGTGAGACCCATGTCAGGCTTCTAACCTCCAGAACTGTAAGAGAATAAATTTGTATTGTTTTTAGCCATTAAGTTTGTGTGTGTGTGTGATTAGTTATAGCAGATAACCACTAATACAGACCACTACTATGCTTTTCATTCAATGGTGCTTTCTTTTACTAAAATGAAAGCACATTTTGGTCAGGCAAGGTTAACAGGAAGTCTAAGGTTGTTTGAATTCTGGAAAAGTCATTTGACACACCTACGTGTCTTCTGAATGTAGCTCAACAATAAAAACTAAAGGGTGGTTGTTTTTTTAAATCACAGAGACAACTTGTGTAAGATTTTCTGGATGTTCTCTCTCACTACATTATTTTTCTACATGCCCTTGGCTCTACCACATAATCAGGATATGTTGGTTAATTTTCGTATAAAACATGATTGCTTATAGTCTTTAAAAAATGTCCATTTCTCTAGTTTTATAATAAAAAATGCTGTATACAATTTAGCTTTTGATATTTACATGTAATGGTCCTAAATATTTATTTTCACTGTCAAGATATTGTTCATAATAATTAAAGTTTATGAAGCACTTTCTGTATGGTAGATACCATATTAAGCCCCTACATATACTATCTTAATTAATTCTCAAAATAAGTAGTTACCATTGCTATGCCCCACTTACAGATGAGTATACTGAGGGTTAGATGGGTAAAATAACCTTTTCAACATCTCAAAAATAATAAATGGGAGCACTTGGACTTAAAACCAGGTCTTCCTTACTCCAAAACCCAAATCTTTCATTCTATACATTCAAAAGTGTGGGAGTTTCAGGTAAACTCTGAACTGAATCTAACAAAGTTCTGGGAGTCATTTGTGAGTGGTACTTTCCATATTTTATTTGTTCACTCGGGTTTTAGTCTTCAGTTTGTTTGTTTATTTGTTTGCTTGACTTAAACCCTAATCTTGATGTACTTCCTTCTTTGGAAAGACTCCAGTCTTGGTTACTTGTGTGTTCACAGTGGCAGGGTCCTGGCTAATTGAGGGTGAACTGTGAAACTCCGGCACGGCACTGCCTTTTTTGCATGCCAACAATAACAGCAGCTTGCACATGGAGCATTGGCAGGTTGAGTCCTTGAAGCAGCATCAGCCAGGACCATTTGCTGTACCTCTAAGAGAACCAAAGATCCTGCAGAAAGTAAACATACTTGACCTAGTTCCAGTCTGTTGTGTGACTTTTGTGAGTCACCTGATAGATCTGTCGAATAAATGGAAGGTAGTTTCTTCAAGAATCTATGAACCACGATCACCAGCAGCCACCTGTCAATGAGAGTGACTGTGTATATGAGCTGGGACCCAGCCTCTGTGTCATCCTACTCACCTGGCCTGAGTCAGGCTGACCCCACAATGCCCCGGCATGCCCCATCCTCACTCTTCGACTATGGTTCCCAGCCCATAATTGGAGCATGGCCTTCTTTGCCATGCCACAATTGCATTTTCATTGATAAGAATGAGGGCCACTGTTCACTGAGATCTTTTCATTTGTCAGTGCTAAACTAACACCTGCATTTTATCATTCATCAGAGAAACCCTTCAACAAAGATACTATTGTCCCTATTTTGCAGATGAGCAAGATGAGGCTCAGAAAAATTAAGTAACTTTCATTAGTCAGGTCCACAAATGTGGGTTAAGTACTTAGTACTCTTCTAGATGTTTCACCAGGCCCTGAGGATACAGAGATAAAATTTTACTGCTCTTAAGGTATCCAAGGTCTAGTAACAGCTACATATATAAAAACTGATAATTATAATATGTTACAGAAAGTCAAATGATAAAGCTACAAACTGGGTAATATGGAAGGAGAGAAGTCCAGGAGGATGGGGAGAAAACAAAAATTCAGGGAAGGCTTCCTGGGGGAGGTGACACATGAGCTGAGTCTTCACATTTGCATAGGAATCACTTAGAGTCTGAGAAGAGGAAAAGAGATTCCTGGGAGACAGCAAGGTAAGTAGCAGCAAAGAGACATAAAGCAATTTGATGTATGAGCAAACTCATGGAGTTCAATGAAGCTGGAGCATAAGGGAAAGGAAGACAAAGGCAGGAAATGAAGCTGGAGATGCAGACAAAGCCAGCTTTTGGTGGGCTTTATAGACTACAATAGGAATCTGTGATTTGCTCCTGGAATTTTAAAGCATTTCAAGTTGGGTGTTGACCATAATACAATGTATTGGGTAAAGAAATACTCATCTTCTAAATGCTAAAGTTTTATGAAAAAATATAGGTGTGGAAACAACTTAAATGGCTATCAACAAAGAAAATGTGATGCATATAACAGAACATTATTCAGAGTTAAAGAAGGACATTCTGCCATATGCAACATCAGTGAAACTTGAGGGCATTATGCTAAGTGAAATAAGCTAGTCACAGGACAAGTACTCCATCACTACACTTTTATGAGAAATCTAAAATAGTCAAACTTACAGAAGCAGAGAGCAGAATGGCAGTTGCCAAGGCCTAGGGGGAGAGGAAAATAGGGAGTTGTAGGTATGATGTTTCACTTATGCAAGACAAGTTCTAGAGGTTTACTGTCCAACACTGCTCTCATGGTTAACAATACTGTATTGTGCACTTACAGACTTGTTAAGAGGGTAGTTCTTATATGTTCTTGCCACAATAAAAAGACATACAGTAGTCCCCCTTTATCCACAGTTCCATTTATTGTGCTTTCAAATACCCGCTGTCAACTACGGTCAGAAAATATCAAGTGGAAAATTCCAGAAATAAACAATTAAATTGTACACCATTATAAATAGTGTGATGATTCTCAAGCTGTCTCACTTCATCCCACCAGGGACATGAATCATCCCTTTGTGCAGCATCTCCACACTATATTCTCTCCTTGCCCATAAGTCACTTAATAGCTGTCTCAGCTATCAGATCAACTGTCACAGCATTGCAGTGCTTATGTTCAAGTAACACTTATTTCACTTACTAATGGCCCCAAAGCCAAGAGTGGTGATGCTGGTGATTCAGATACGCCAAGGAGAAGCCATAAAGTGCTTCCTTTAAGTGAAGAGGTGAAAGTTCTTGACTTAATAAGGAAAAAAAAATGTATGCTCTGTTTGCTAAGATCTACAGTAAGAATAAATTATGAAAAAAGAAAAAGAAATATTGCCAGTTTTGCTGTCACACTCAAACTGCAAAATGTATGGCTGCAGAGCCTGATAAGTACTGAGTGAAGATAGAAAACGCATGACATTTGTGGGTGGAAGACAGGAAGAGAAAATGTGCTCCGATTGACAGCAACACATTTTCAGGTGCTGCCTCTGAAAGCACTGAGCTTCTACACTGTGGTCTACAAGGACTTCAGCAAGCAATCCGCTGACATGAGTGACCACATTCATATAAACTTTTATGATGGTATATTGTTATAATTGCTCTATTTTATTGTCAATCACTGTTGTTAATCTCTCACAGTGCCTAATTTGTAAATTAAACTTTGTCTTAGGATGTAGATGCAAAAACAAACCTAACTGTGTGGAACCCAAAGGGATCTGAGAGACACATTGGCACATCCCCCTCCTTCACCAGATCATGAAATAGAGGTCATTACACAGTTAATTATTCTTAGCCATAAAGATCACTCCAGAGCCCACAGAAGTCAGCTGAACTAGAGAAGTACCCTTCCAAGCCTCAAGAGGAAAGAGCACTGTGAGTAAAGGTAGTCATAACAACCTCTTCTAATTGTGGGAACCAAACAGTAGCAGGTTGTAAAAGGAAAACATAGCATGTTCCCATAAACCATGGGGTAAGGCCCGGAGACAGTGTGTAACAGTCTCAAGAGTGTTCTCCTCTATCTTATCACCTATGGTGCTGTCCTTAGGGAGGGTACAGGCTAGTTAATAAAACAAAATATGCAGTTCTCAGAAGGACTTCAACTCACACTGAGGGCCACTTTCATTAAAGAGCAAATTCATAGAATGTAAGTTACAAAGGGAGAAGCATCCAGAAATAAAGGAATGATGTACCACCCTTTGAAAGATAAAGAGAGCCTGTCACTCGTGCACAGGCAGGACGCCTCTCACTGTCCATCCACTGAAGACTCACTTCGGCTGCTTGTCCAAGTAAGAATGAAGTGCTACACCACACCACCCCGCTTGAGCGTGCTGGCTTTCAGGTTTAAAAGAGGCCTCTCATAGAAGCCCATAGCTACATTTCTAGCTTCAAATCTGTCTGTCCTTTTGAGAAAGCAACATAGTCATAGGTAAAAATGCCATACTCTCTGCAGCTAGCTTCCCAAACTAAATTAGAAGATAACATAAAAGTGACACCAAAAAAATCATGCACTATGAATTGAGCCTTTCTTGCCTAAGATAGTGCCAGAAAGAACCAACTATCTGAGGTGTAGTCCCAAAGAGTCATTTCTCACCTCATTTGTACACACACAGGGTTGCCTTCATATTGGTCAGAAATAATTGCACTCGTTCATGCACACTACCTTATGCTGTTGTCCTCGTTAGTCTGCTTGTAAGTCTCATGGGACTTACTTTCTAGAAGAATGGTCCAAAGTAGGGTATGGGCTCGGGGGGCTCAACAGATGAAGCATCCTGGGGTCCCCACTTCCCTCTGCCCAAGGGATTAGGTTCTTAAAAGAGAAGTGCCACATGCCTGGGATGCTATAATTATCTCAGCCATTTAAGGATTATGCTCCTGGGAGACTATAATTATCCAAATATTGTTGTGTTCAGGGATATTTTACTTACAAGGGAGTGCTTTCATTTTTACAGGATCTTTCAAGGGGGCCCAACGGGTCTGTCCTCTCTAATGTGGTTCCTAAAAGAAACTAGAAATAAACAAGTGCATCTGGCACAGGGGTAGGGCCTGGCTGAATCCAACCCACCCAAGGATTGTCAACATGGGAAGAGGAATCAGCCAGCTCCATCACCTTAAGAAATAGTTATCACCCACTCTAGACCAAAACCCAGGGACTTTATTTTTTCATAGTCCCACCCTTCTCCTTCTTCACACCCATCCGCAAATACCTCTTCAGTATGAAGTTCATCTGTTTTGAGAAATTTTTAAAGAAGGTTCTGAGCATTTAAGATGCAACTTCTTCCTGTGGCCTGCATATCACATTATTCACATCATACTATACCTCCACCTGAAGGTTGACCTTTATTTACTCCCCCTAAATCCAATGAAATGCTACTTGCTGTAGAAAATTATATAGCCTGAAATGGGGGTGGGAACTAGAGAAAAAAAAAAAGAAGGAACTACAGTATGATAAAAGAGATGCTTAATTCACTTCAGTGAACTTTCTTGATTAAAATACATTAAAAATGCATTTTTTCCTACATGTCAAGCATTATTCCAAGAATTCTATGTATCTCATTAATCCTGACAGCATCCTTATGAGGTAAGTACTGCTACCATCCCCATTTTACAGATGATGAAGCCAAGAAACAGAGAGGTTATGTGAGTTGCTCAGTGTCACATAGCTGGTACGTAAGAGGAAGTCTGAAACCTGGCAATCTGACCCCAAACCTACTCTTAACCACTGGGCCATGATACACCCTAATCTTAGGTGCTTGTCCCATGCCAGGCTTTGTAAGCAACATGATGAGAGGAACAGAACAAGATGAATAAGAGCAACATGAATAAGAGTACAAGGTTTTTGCTTCCAGGGCCCTTTGAGCTACACAAAAGAGATATGCAAAAATCACTGCAGTACAAACAGAATGTGACACATATGATTATAGAAATGTAGACATACTGCTGCAGAAACTTAGAAAAAGGCCAGATGAATTCTGATGTAGCATTTGGAATGGCCTCAGAAGTAGTGGCATTTGACATGTGAATAGATGCAGAGAATGCATGGGGTGGATGGCATCTTGAGCAGAGAAGAAAGAACATCATCAGATGCCTTGAGACATTCAGGATGAGCTAAGACAAAGCATGTGGTAGGACTGGGGAGGACAGCTGTGAGGTTACAAAAGCCTGCTGGAGTCAGGTGTGAAAAACAGAAAAAATGACTGGGACTGGGGCAGGAAAGGACACTGTGTCTGAGGGGAGGCAAGGATGAAGATAGCCATGGGTTTTAGGGTTTGGCCAAGTTTTGATTCACCGTGATCAAGGAGAAGGACGTAAGTACCTGCTGATTCAGTCAGAAAGCTGTATTTTCCTTATACCTCTGACCACTTTTCCCAAATTACCTCTCTTCAAGGTTTCATCCATGCCAGTTAAACAAATAGCTATTGAGTATAGTCTTTGGTTATTGAATACCAACCACTCCAAAACGTAGTGATTAAAACAACACATATATTTGCTCATAATTCTGCCATTTGGGAAGGTTTTGGTGGGGACACCTCCTCTCTGCTCCACATGGCATCAGCTGTGATAGCTCAGCTGGAGCTGAAAGATCCACTATCAAGATGGCTTCATTTGCATGGCTGGCCAGATGCTGCTGTCCATCATTAGGGTGCTCAGCTGGGGCCTCATTTCTCTTTTGGCTGGCCTCTCAATGGAACCAAGTTGGGCTTCTTATAGCACAGCAACCTAGGTATCAGACTTCTTCAGAAAAGGCTTCCAGGTCTTAACAACTTGTTCTCAGAAGTTCCAAAACATCACATCTACCACAGTGTATTGGGCAAAGCAGTTGGAGGACCAGCCCAGATTCAAAGAGAAAAGACAACCCAAGGGCAGCTACAAAAGCAGTGATCTGCCATTATACCTATTGTTGGTCAAGTTCAAGACTAGAGATAAAATGTGTTAACATATGGTCCTTGCCTCAAGAAACTAGTAGTGACCCATATCATGGGAATTTGTGTTGGATTAAAAGAGCATGAAGAAACACAACAACTGAAAGCAATACCTAGAGTTTGATTTGATCCTGCTTTTTTTCAATCCAGCTAAAAAGTCACCTCCAGAATAGTGTGAATTCAAATATAAACTCAGTATTAGATTAAATCAAAAATTTATATTAATTTTTAGGTATAATATTGGCATCATGGTTATGTAGGAAATTGTCCTTATTTTTGAGAGATGAATTATGAAGTATTTTCAGGATGAAATACACTATCTGCAAATTACTTTCAAGTGATTCTGGAAGAAAAATATCAATTGGTAGAGCAAACATTGGACAAATGTTAACAATTGTTGAGTGTAGTTAGCAATAATTTGATTGACCAATATACTACTTTCAAGTTTTCTAAAATGTTTTGCAATAAAAAAATTGGAGATGAGAAGATAATAGCCTAGTTCTGACTTCTCCATGGAAGAGGTTTTCCTAAAACAAACCAACAAGAAGTACATATAAAAAGAAATTATAATTAAATGTATAAGATTCTTCATTGCATACTCAGAAGGCTCTTGTCAGTAAAAATGGTCTTCCTTCCCAAAACACTATGCAGAAACCTCAGGTTTAAAGTCCTGAAAAGAGACCCTCCTGAGAGGAAGGGTCACTGCATCAAGCATTGCTGCCACCCTGCCGACTGCCCTGTGCTTTATTTCCTGACTCGGAAGGACCAAATGCTTCTCCTTCATTCTCTTCTGCAGCCAAGAGAGACTACAACTGTCAAGAGATTCCTTTATGACAAAGGAAAAACAGACTCATAAGAGATATGCAATCAGCAAAACAACACAGGACAGTTTCCCACCAAGTCTGCTACCTTGTCCATCATCTTGATGCCAACCATGGTAGCTCCCCCAGGATGGCTTAAGTTTGGGACCATCAGAAGGTGTAAACTGTACACCCTCTCATACCTCCCTAGAGTCTTGCTTCTGGGTTCTGGTCTTGGGCCTGTGGCCATAACTCTTTCTTAGACAACAGTTCTCCAAATGATCACATCTGTCCAATGGGACTCCATGCTCGACACCAAAACTACAATTTAATATGATTTAAGAGCCATTGTGTTCCTGTAAAAACAATACACATACATCCTTCTCTCCACAAAGCCTCTTCTGCCTTCTTCCTTCTCAATAAAAATCACTGCTGCTCCTCTCTTCCTCCACCACACCTTCCTACCTAACATTAGTTATAAGTTCATTTTGGGGGGGGGGGTTGGTTTTGTTTTAATTTAAAAAAAAAATTTTTACTGTATTTTTCCAGTACTATTTAACCCCCTTATATTCCCTATCCCCTGCAACCAACACATTGTTGTCCATGTCCGTGAGACTTTTTTCCTTTTTGCTCAATCTCTCCATCCCTTACCTAACATTAGCTATAAGTTCATTTTGTCCTCTACCCATTCCTGGACACACACACACACACACACACACAGTATCACTCAAGTTCTCTGTTCCCCTGGATTCCATAACCTTGTCCTCTTTTAAACCATCTTCTGTGTTGCCAGTCTCCTCATGCTCTGTGTCTTTCTCTAGCTCTTTTGCCATCTTAAATGAGCTGTTGATCAAGGATGTGTTTTTTCACTCAATTGATGGTTTTCAATTCTGGCTGAATATCAGAATAACCTGTGGCACTTTGGAAAGAAATGTGCATCAAGTCCTCTTGGAGTTTCTGGTTCAGTGTGTCTGGGATAGAGGGCAGTCATTCAGTTTTTTTTTAAGTTCACCAGCTGATTCTGATATACATCTACAATGGAAACCACTGTTCTGCCCTTTCTCTTCGTGAGAAATCTCATCAAGTAAATGAATCAATAAATGAGTAAATGAAGGAATGAATAGTTTCAACAATTATGCCCATGTTGATGACATCCTTGTCAAATAAACTACAAGTTTTCCCTGGATATGAATTTAGCATCTTAAGAAACCATTTATTAATTTTCTTGTGCCACACAGCTAAGATTTAGCTCTAGCCTCAACCACATCATTGGTTTCCTGTAAATAATTATGAATAAGTATTGCAGTCATGTTATTTCTAGTCCTAACATCCCTTATAGGCTCTAGCCCAACATGTCCAACTGTTCACAAGCATGTCAAACTAAATTTGCCTAAAACTGAACTTACCATCTTTCACGCGAATATTGATTTCCTAGCATCGCCACTGTCGCAGTCTCTCAGAACTACAACCTCAGCATCATCTTTGTCTCCACGTGTGTGCAGAGATGACTAGTTGCTCAATTCCTTCAATTCTTTCCAACAATGTACTTTGTGTCTTAGCCATGGAATACCCACTTTTGAAATATGCTACTTCCAGGTGCTAGATGCAGTAAATTGTCTTTTATTTTGAAGAGGATGTCTTGGTATGTTCTTAGACCACCAGACCTCTGAAGGTTTGACTGATAAGGCAGAACCTTGAATCTTCTACAGTTTATTCCCCTGGAGTCCACATATGTTATCAGTGCTCTAAATTTACTTGTCACTTTTTAGTCATTTGGTTTATTGACATGTTGTCATCAGTAGAGTAGACGAGTGTTATGTTCTGAATGTCCAGGTAGACCAGGTTCCTTTGAACTATATTATAACATAGAACAGGTGAAATACTGTTCCAGAGCAGACCTGGTGGGGGGGTGAATGATATACTGTTACCGAATGGACCCACCCTTGCGGTTCAGGGGTCCGCCAGCCCATACTAGGTTCATCCTGCCCGCCACTAAGGAAAGACGTCTCTCAGTGCCAGAGATTGGTGAAAAGGAAAGGGATTATTTATTTAAAGAGTTATACAAACTTAAGAGTAATAACTTAATGCCTTCATTGAGATCCCAAAGTCCTTTAGAATACCCACAAACACACAGTCCTTCCTTCCTCCTCTGCCCAGTCCGGGGTACCACATCTCTGAAAAAGAAATAGAAGTCTGTGGTTCTCCGCCAAAGCCCAAACTTACCATGGCTGTCACACCTGGCTTTAAATCTCAGTGCCAATCTTCCTCTGCCACACCATTTCCAACTCCCCCCACAATTGACCTCAGCTGCCAGCATTCCCATATTTTTCCAGCTTTACTGGACTACCATAGTAAGTCTGGGCAAGCATCGCCCTGTGGTGTGGAGCCAATCATCTCCAAGCTCTTATGCAGGCTGTGTAACCAGGGGGAATTGCCTCTCAGTTACATCATGGGTTGAATTCATTTCCATCCCCCTGGCTCAAAGCATGGTCACAGCTCTTTAACGTATCTATGAAACCAGTTAAAGGTTACTGATATGTTAAACGACCATTCTAGAGGTTATCTGCAAAACTGTTGCTATTCAAAACAACTCTCAAAGGCCCTGCTCCATGCATCCCATCCCCCAGCTCAGACTTGTGGGGTGAGAACATCCAATATATTATTTTTCTAATATTTCTTGGACACCAAGTTCTGGACCCCATTATAAATCCCTATTTGGGCCCCCCACCCTTGGCTGCACCCTGTTACAAATTCCTCCTTTCAGATATACAACCTTTTTTTAATCATATACAGGACAATGGAAGAAGGTTTCATCTTCTTGTAACGACTTCTGGCTGGACATGGATGTCATCCTACCTACCCCTGTTTCAGGAGTTCCCTGAAAGGGAAGGGGTACAGCAGAGAAGGAGTCCTTCTAGTAAGGGGAAGGACCTTACAGAATCCAGGTCAGTTGGCTATCACCAGAAAGTTGCAGGCTCAATGTCCAAAGGCTGGCATTACTGGAACTTTGGCATCCTTGTCATATTCTGGAGGTAAAGATTGGCTTATCTAGACGAAGATGTACAAGGCATGCTACACCTATCCAAAACCTTTGTGACTCACTATACTTAACTTGGGCTGAGGGGAATAAATTGGGATTTCCCTCCTTTCAGATTTCTGGGCCCTTTCTGTCCAAGCCTTCAGGATAGAAAAGGGAAAATCAGTTCTAAAGTGAAGCCCACAGACCACCCCAACCCAACCACTTAGTTCAGTCAAACCCTTAAGTCTCAGGGGGTGATGCTGAATATGGGCTCCTTAAGTGAGGCCTATATTGCAACCAATAACTTAGGAAATGAGGTCCTAGGCATATGCCCTATAAAAACAGAAGGAAGAACACATGTTAATTCACACAACAATCCCCAAGCCAGTCTCTGTGCCTGTGAAACTGTCTTTTTGGAAGACATCCTGTTGCAAGGCCCTTGCTGCAATGACATCTAACAGTAGCAATTTGACATGTCCTCTGTGCTTGTAAATTGAACATCTCTGGTGATATTACAAACCCAGTTTCAACTTTCAAATGAAAACAAACTTTCAAGACAATTAGCTGCGCCATTCCAATGTCCAATACTGAGCATTGTGATTTTCCTTGAATCAAGATTTTTCTCCCGAAAATCACCCTCGTTGTTATTAAAGGGACTACATTCAGTCCAGCTCTTAATTTTGCCTGTTTGTTTGCATAAACCCACCAAGTGTAGCCTGCGTCACCTACAATCTTTAAGTCTGCTTTGCTGGAACTCACAAAGGGAACCTTTAGATTGACTTCTCTGGCTGCCCCTCAGGGCACAGAAGCAGAGCCACACATCTATCATCTGGCTTTGCCTGCACCAGTTGTTTCACTCGAATCCTTGAGACTTCCATTGTGCCTACAAGTTCTTTTTTGGCCATCTTTCAGGAAAGCAACCTTTGTTCCTTCCTGGAAAATTGCCATGAACCTCACAGCCAACCAAAGTACCCGCTTTTTCTTGTGGGCTTTCACTAGCTTCGCAAGTCAATGCTGGTTCCTCAAGGCTTTCTTCTAATGACCAGAACCCAAACATGCCTCCTTCAGGTGTGACATTCCAGTCAAAATCTTGGTTAATAAACCACCATGAATGACTGGTCTTAATGGATTTATGCAAAGGAAACTTATGTCATCACTCCTTCAGAATGCCAAATTCTGGAGGAATCAGGTAGGGGGAAAATACAAAGTATGAAGGAAAATCCTTTTCCTTCTGATATCCTTTTATATACCTTCTTCATTTACATATTTACACTTTTCCCTTGTCCACTTTCCTACAGAGTGTGAAGTTTTAACTTTCCCTGGAATCCTCATTTTCCTTTTCAGAGCAGATACAGAGCAAAATCCAAAACACAGAGTTCTAGAAAAACAGTACATAGTTAGAGGCATTCTCTTGTACCAGTATATCCACTGGTGCCTCTGTGGAGACATGCTCCTTTGCCTCAGGCCAAAACACTCATCAGCCCTGATTGACCCTTCCTGGGTCCCGAGTGGAAAAGGCATTCTTCCCAACTGTTACAGGTGACCTTCCATAGGTCTTACAGGTGACTTTAACTAGGTCTTCAGGTACAGAAGATTTCTGACCAGAAACAAAACCAGTGGCAGAGACTTTCTCCTTTTCCATAAACCAGAAAACAAGTAGGTGAGGATTCCTTTCCTCCAGGTTTAAAACTTTTACAACCTTTCCTACATAGTTTTACCCATCCAGATATCTATGGGGCAAGGTTTGTCCACCTGTTGTCCACTCCGAGTGAATGCCAACTATTTCTGATCCTCTTTTCTGATATGGGAGGGGGGGAATCATTTACCACATTCCCAGATCAGTGGCTGCATACCTCTAGTATACCTGAGGACAGGTCAGTCTGTTTTAGCAAAGACACTACATCTGGAAGAGCAGCCTTACATAAGGGCTTCTAATTGGTTGAGTCTGTAAGGATCTACCATCATCTTCCATGATCATCTGGTTTTTGTAAGAATCAGACTAATTAATTAATACAGACATAATAGGGGCCACGATCCTTGTGTGTGTCAGACCTTTAAAGGTTCAGCCTTCTCTACCATCCTCCTGCAAACAATATTGGTTTTGATTTACTCTGTTGGCTGGAAGGGGAGGGGAGTTTCAGAGACTTCCACTTGCCTTTCTCCACTGCAAGAGCTCTTGCTCCAGAAGCCAAGGAACCAACTACTAAGTATTTCCAGGTGTGTTTGTGTTCCCAGGGGGCCCACTATGAACCAGATCTGGGCCAGATCTCCACTTATCACTGCAGCCCTGTGTGTCCTTACTCCAATAGCAGGCTATGATGACACTTTGGGTCCCCAGATATAAAGTCAATCATGCTTTGGCTACCTCCCTTTCTCCATGTATAGTTACAACATCCATGACAGAAGGAGAGTTATTTATGAGAGATTTCTAGCTAATAAAGCAGAACAAATAAAGCACCATTTGTGGGCTCCTAATGAAAGACTGAATGCGGTCAACAATTGTCAACAGGTAGTAAAACCATTAACTAAATGGATGAGGGTGAGCCTTATAATAAATGAATGAGGCCAACAGCACCCAAACCCATTGCTCAACCTTAGCACCTCTAAAAGCAGCACACGTTATGTGACTCCTGACATAATAGAATAGGAAGTACAACTAGTCTTGCCTAAATAAAATAAACACGAATCTAATTAATCCTAGACCTAACCTAACAACCAGTTTATAGGAAAATAAAAGGAATAAAATAATGAGTTAAAGGAGACCAAAGGAAGCAATCAGCCAAGACTAAAATGTGAGACATTCTACAAAGCAAACACTCTAGTCCCCTCAACAAATAAACAGCATAGGGAAGGGGGTGGCTTACATAGATGAAAGAAGACAACAGACATAACTAAATGCAATGTATAAACCTTGTTTGGATCCTTATTTGAACAAACCAACTGTAAAATGACATTTAGAGAAAAATAAAGAAAACTTAAAATAAATTGTGTGTTCATGGTATTTAGGGAACATCGTTAATTGTGGTACATGTGGTGATGATCTTATAGTTAAGTTTAAAAAGCAGCATTTTGGTCAAATGATGTGGAACTTGTTTTAGAATATCCGAGTAAACCAATGCTAATGCATGTTTTTTTTTTTCATTCATCCTGCCCCCTCCTTTTGTGAAATATCAGCTAACATGACAAAATAGAACAAGATGTGACAAAACATAACTAAAAAAATCCCTGTAGAACATAATAGGAAGCACCAGTGAACAAATACTTCAGGAGGAATTACATTATTTTTGGATGAGATACTGGCAAGTGGTTTAAGCAACAGATATTCAGTACAAATCCAGCTCAGCAAGCTGAGAGCCCTCAGAAAGCAGATCGGTTCCAGGGCAGAATCAATGAACCAGCCATGAACCCGAGCTTCGAGTGATGCTCATGTGAGCAGAACTTTCTGCCTGTCATGTTGGATTTTTTTTTAATTAGTGGTTAGGAGCCAGTTTTGTGCAGTATGGCAGTCTCCCCTGAAGAGAGCTAATGCGCATATCTTGCAATCCAACACAGGATATAGAAATCAAAATTCCCAGAAACAGAGAATATCTCTGTATATCACTCCATCTCAGAATATCTGAATTTCCTCCAAATGATAATGTGAAACCTTCATATGATAGGATCTATTAAAAATCAAGACCTCAAGAGTCAAATACCAATGTGCAAGTATTTAAAACAGCACTTGGAGGCTAGGGGGTGGAGGGATTGAGCAAAAAAGAAAAAGGACTCATGGGCAATAGTGTGGTGATTGCAGGGGGTAGGAGAGTAGTATATTGGGGTAGATGATAATGGAAAAAATACAATAAAATTTTTTTTAATTAAAGATTTAAAAAAACAGACCTTAACCAAATGTCTCCCTGCAAAAGTGTGTGTGTGTGTGTGTGTGTGTGTGTGTGTGTGTATAAAATCAACCTAAACTTTGTGACCAACAAATTGTATGCAGATTGGAGGCCTTTCCAGACCAAATCTTTGTATGGAAAAGACCTTTAAAAATCCAAGTAAATGCAAACTAAATCCAATATAGGTCATAATCATGATTTGATATAAACATACTTTCATTCACACACCCATTTGATCCTAGTCATTCTGTTGTGCTTTAACCATTGTCCCATCAATAAACATTTGTTGAATAAATGTTTAGGGTGTAATATTAGTCCAGATTGTTGCAAAAATATCTGGCAATTTATAAAGAAAAACTCGCACTGGTTTATGATTTTTAAAAATAATGATAGTGGTGCAGATTTATTCTCTGACATAACTAGAAAATGTCAGGTTTACTGTGGTTTTAGGTCCAAATGAATCAGGTGACACAAACAATGTTATTGGGCCACAACTTCTCTTCATCTCACAGTGTCACTTTCCTCTGAATGTCTCCATTTGCAGACGTGCTCTGCCCAGGGCCACCAGCACTCCAAAAAGACATGCTGCTCTCTGCAGCCCCAGCAGAAATAAGTATTGGGCTGGCCAAAAAGTTTGTATAGTTTTTTCCATAAAATAAAAGGCACATTTTTCATTTTTACCAGTAACCTTGTTGATTTGGATATTTTAAGTATGTCAGCTATCTCCCACGTGGTGTACCATTGATTGTTCTCAGTTAATGTCTAGATTTGATCCCTATCAACTTTAACTGGACTACCAGTTGAACATTGTCCAGCAAGAAATCTCCAGCATTAAACTTTGCAAAGCACTTTAGACATGTTGGATCAGTCACGGCACTTTCTGTATACACTGCATAAATCTTTTATTTTATGTTTCAGCTGTGTTGTTACCATTCTTGAAATAACAAAGCATAATATACTGACAATGTTGCTTATTTCCTTCCATCTTCAATATCAAAATGGCTACATAAAAATTCACCAATTTTGATAGATTGTTTAATGCATGCTGATATGACAGCTGTCACAATACCATCTAACAAAATTGTTTCAAACGAGGATAAAGACAACGAAGTGCTACTAGAACCATCTTGCAGAAAAAAAACTAACTTTTTGGCCAACCCAATATTACAGAAAAGGTCTGGCATTCACTCTGATTAAATAAACTTGCATCCCTTTTCTCATCCCTGCACCAATCACAGGGACCAAGAGAATTTGGTGTTCCTGAGCCTAAGGAGACTCAAAGCGTTTGGTTTCCTGATTGGCCAGCTTGTGTCTCGTGTCTATTCCTGGTGTGGAGAGTAGACCCCTATGGAATTGCAGAACAGAGGACAGGAGGGGTAGTCCCAAACAGAAACCTGAGCGTTGTTACCTACAGCAAGGGGCAAAAAATGCAAGCTCATTTACATTTGTTTCGTGCATAAGTTCATGGTTTTGCAATGAAAGAAAAAGCTGCTGCTAATGTCAAGTGATTTTGCTTATCCACCATCTGAGATGATTCTACCAAGTGGAAAAGTTTGAATTCAAGTCAGTGACAACACAGTTTAGAAAAGTAGCCCCTGAAAGCATGCTGACATTATCAGAGATTTTCTCTGGGACTTGGTGGTACAGTATAAACCTGGTCTTTCTGACTCCTCCTACAATTTGGAAGCATAAGTCTAAAACTAGTGCAGAGGAGAAAGAAAGAAAGACACAATAGGAGTCTGACTAAAGAGTGACAAACTTTCAGAATGTAAGCCTCTAAGTGAGTGCTTTCTTCAAAGCTGCCATGGGTGAGAGTCGTGGTGATGCCAGCAGACCCACCATCAGGAACCCCTTTGAAAGTTGCCTTCAGAGTCCATTCTCAAATGCTGCTGGAGGCTAGGGACCTTGTCCATCTTGCTGGCTGTAGAAGCTTCAGAGCTGGCACAATTTCTGGTACATACCAGGTGTTCAATAAATGCTTTTGAGTGAATAGGCAAAATACTTCAAATCTCCTAAGACTGACTTTTAATTTTGACACCACCTCTTACCTCCTGCAAAGTACTCAGCTTTAAGTGGCTTTTGTCTGTTTGCATCCTAGTAAAGAGGAGAAAAGTTCCTGAATATTAGTAAGATATCTCATACAATGAATTATAGAGATGTTTTTAGCATGCTATCACATATATACTTATCAAAATGATTCAGTTAGGGACAGGGCATTAATATTATGATGATGGAACTGTGAGGTGCTAGATAACTGAGGTACTAAGGTCACGTGGCTACTAAGTGGACCAGCCAAGGTCAGTATCCCATTCTTACTCTCTCATATACTCTCTAATCCTCACATTGCTGTAATCCACAAGACCTGCAACAAAAGTCTAAACAGTTCATCCATCTCTAAAACAGTTGAACTAGGTAATTTTTAAAATATTTCATAGCAGCAGAATCTATTTTTCAAACAAAATATTAACCACAGCCCCAATTTTAAAAATAAGTAAGTAACGTGAGTCCTCCCCGGTTCAAAGAGGAGGGAGTGCCTGGACTCCTGAGTCAATGCCACGGAAGCCTAGCTGAACACAAATTCAATAATCCTAAAGTTTCTTTCTGGTTCCTGGTTGAAAAGAAGAGAGATTTATTGTCATAAACAAGATAATGACCATTAGTAGCTACTACTCAGGACTATTGCCACTGGGTCTTCAAATAATATGCCACAGATTCCAAAGGCTTTGCCAACAAATGAGTTTGTCAAACCTGCCCCAGTCCCCAAAAAGCTTTACCAGTTTTGAACTAGACCAGATTCATCGCGTTATTTTTGGTGTGGGTAGAGTCAAAGTGTATCTTCAACTTAAATGTAGTCATCCAACAAGTATATCCTGAGGGCTCACTCAGTGCGGGGCACATGTCAGAGCAGATGATTCAGAGCTGAGGAGAATGAGGCATCTTCCTTAAGCCAGGGCCAGGTCAAATGAGAGAGAGTGACATTGGCACATAACCAGTGACAGCTGTGTGAGGATAGCCATTATAGAGGGTACCATGGGAGCTCCAAGAAAAGCTCTTCAAAGAAGAAGAGACTTCTAAAAGAAAGGTTGAGTTGGAATTTTTCATGTGGGCAGAGATGAGAAACATTCCAGGCTCTGGGAGTCACATGGGAAAACATCCAGGCAGGACAAAGCAGTGCCTTTATGAGCAACTGAGGGACAGCTGAGGGGCTGCGAGGCGGGGATCAGGGGCTGATTCTGGAGGGCCTCGGAGATCTTTTGCAGAGTTGGGACTTTACACTACAGGTCATGGATGATTTGGAAAGTGTGATAATATGATTTCCTTACTTTTTTAAAAAAATTATAGAGGCTAGATTGGGATGGGTAAGGCTAGAGCCAGGGAGACTAGTTTGAGTGGGTTTAGCCATACAGTCAACATCACTCAAGATCACCCACATGCTATTTCCTCTCCTCCCTGAGCCCATGTGACAGCGAAACTTTCTCAGCTGCCTTACAGTTGAAAAGTAATATTGTGGTGAAGGCGGGGGAAGGGATTGAGTGGAAGGGGACAAATGGGTGGGTAAATGGGGGACATCTGTAATAGCATCAATAATAAATAAATAAAGATATATACAAGGCCGATTTAAAAAAAGTAATGTGTGTCACTCCCAGGCTGAGGCATGGGATAAAATACTTCATTCCTACCACCAAGGACCTTGTCTATTAAAAAAGGGAGAAAATACCAATGAATCCATCTAAGAATAATACAAGCCAATACAGAGCTGAGAGTAAAATCAAGTGGACAGGTTGTCATGTGAGGAGTAGCCTGGAAGGCTTCATGGAATAGGTAGCCTCTGTCAGAACCTTGAAGAATGTCAAGTAGAACTTGAAGAGGTCACAGAGGTCATTGGGCAAGTGGTTGAAAGGAACATCACAAATATGCCGGCTTTAATTGGGAAATGCTTGACTTCTCATGGGCAGGAATCTATAAAAGGATGGTGATAGCTCAAGTTCCATCTGATTGTTTTTCCAAGTGAGGAAGATCGAGCCTGGTTTGTTTTTTTAACAAACCATATTTTTAGTGGAGTCCATTATGAATCTTACATTTTTCAAGCTGTCTCAAAGCTTATTTTATGTTGACATATTTCAAAGCTTGCAAAATTCTTGCTCAGGCTGAGATGGGGAGTTCAAAATGAAAGGAAAATGCATAGACAAGAGCATTACTTCATAACCCATTTAAGAAGAGGGAACTCGAGAGAGAAGTGCTCATTTGTGGAATCCCTCACGTTATCATCCTGCTATTTTAAAACACTCCTGTTTATAGTCAGCCCTGCTCAGTGAGAATTCATTGCAGACCAGGTGGCCACCTTCTGCTCAGTGCCCTCCTCGGAGTCTACTTCAGAACAAGTCACCCTCTCTGATGGCCGTTTGGAAGGACTGGAATCAGGGGATGCGGGGAACCCCTAAAATCCCTTTGTCTCTGTGCCCTATGTTCTTGTGTACCACGGGGCAAAAATGCAGACTCCCAGACTTAGTACTAGACTTGACTCATTTAATATAGTCCAGCTTTTAATACCCGATCCTAATTAATTTGTTTGATGATTCATTCAACAAATGTTCAATGACGAACTACGTACAATACACAAAATGTTGCACTAAGTGCCAAAGAAGAGATGAAGATGTGATTCTCCTCCTCATGGGACCCAGGTTTTCTATTCTCCTAGCTATGTGGTTGGGTCAGAGGTTGCTTCAGAAAGCCGTTCAGGTAAATCTGAGTTTTCCCTTGTGTGGGAAATCAAACTACATCCTCTGATCTTGGAACTATGCCTCTCTACTAGCTATTTCTTGGGCAAGAGCCAAACTAAAGTCTCAGCCACAGCCAAAGTCATCACCCTCCCTTCTTCTAGCTGGAGTGAGAGTACCAGTGTGGGACCTCCAAGAGACCCAGACACTGCTGTGAATATCAAGTCATCTTTCTGGGCTGTGAAACCCATCTGGGCACCCCAGGTTTTCACACAAAGGTAATTCAAGAGAGAAGCTGTTCTCTTGCTGGCCTGCTGGATGGGGTTTTACTCAACCATCAACCAAGTTGGTTAGCAAAATTCATAACTAAGTGTGGCGGACTAAACAGAACTTACACAAAGGAGCTCTATGTTATCCAGAGAGAAGAAAATGTTCCCCCTAAAATCTGATAAGTGACAGTCTTAATTTAATAATCAGAAATAGCGTGAGCAATAACTCGTTTCCTCCACTCTGCTTCCAAATATACCTGGCTCCGATATGAACAGGAAGAGAGAGTGAGGTCGGACTCAACAGCAGAAATATGCTTCTACTTAAAGGCATGAACTGAGCAAGTCAAAATGCTAACAACTTTATCACCTGAAAAAAAACAAGGGCTTTAAATTTTAGCCATTATTTTTTACTTAAGTTCCATAAATCATACATAATTTTTTAACATGACAGTAAAATACAAAATTTCATAGAAAACCTAAAATGAGCTATTATGGAAAAGGGATTAATGGTAGCGATTAGTGATGCTCCTATGAGGAAACTTTTCTCTTGGTTTTCCTATACATTTCATTTAGTGGCTGGTTTGTTGCATGTAGTATCTGATTTATTTGTGGGCTCTGTTTTCAAAAGTGAAAACATTTGTTTTGTCAAAGAATTGCCTTAAAAAATACACTGTTGTTCTGAGACGTTTAATTGAACTGGCATCATCCTGTGTTAAAACATCGCAGTGTTAAGTAAACTTGACCTGTGGCACCAAAGCGCTCTCTCCTCCCCAGCTGCGCCATGCCACCAAAATGCATTTGCACATATGTCATAGCATAACTTCTCCAGCTGAACCAGAGTAAACCTCCCTCCGAGAATTAATAAGGACCTTCTCCTCACCTACCAAACTCTTAGAATCTTACCTCTTTTTGAAGGCAAAACTCTCGTACCAAAAGTAGAGCATTCTTATGTCCTACTCCCTGGGCAAAGTACCTTCCCTGGATTTAGGTGCCAGAAGTAAATGTCCACCCACAGAACTGGACTCTGCTGATGCACCATGGGGTTGGGTTAAAAATGGGGCAAAGCCTTCAAGAATCCTAAGAAACAGATAAGGATACATGCACAACCATATTCACTACAGTGTTCTTCATAATTGCAAAGAAAAAGAAGGCAAAATGCTCAATATTGAGAGACAGCTGTGTAAATTGTAGTTTAATTCTTATGACGAAATATTGTGCATCCCTTAAAATTATGGTAGTAGAGAGTTTAGATGGCACATGGAAATGAACATTATATAACAAGTAAAAAAATCAGAATGCAAAGTACAGAATGGTCTCTGCTACCTGAAAAACTATAGGGGAGAAAAAACTACTGAAAATAATAAACTAAAATGTGTATCTACATTTGCAACGAGACAGGGATGGGTATGGAGACTGGGAGTTGAGAGTGATTATCCTGTTCCATATTTTTTATATTCTCCAAACTTCCCACAGTTGCATATATTACTTCTATGTTTGGATGTTGCAGTTTTGCAGCTATTAAGGCAAAGGAAAAAACAGGGTCTGTCATCCCTGGAACACAGCCCCGTTATCACCACAACCAATGTCTAGCTCCTTTCAGGATGGTTTTGTGATCTTGGAATTGTGTAGTAACTTATGCATCTGACAGAAGACTGAATTGGGGGAGAATTTAGAGACACAAAGTCCTTTAACTTCTATGTGAAAATACACAAGGGAGGGAAATACAAGAAGGGAACTTCATCAAGAGGAAATGGGGTGGAAATCAGGAGGACACCACAGCACAGCCTTGTGTGAGGTCGGAACCAAAATAGCAGGATTTGAATTTACAACTGATACCTATGTGTCTAAGGGGGAAAGAAACACATGAAATGCACGTGCTCACTCACAGTCGCCAGATTGTAAAGGCCTTCTTCTCTATTTGGGGAGTACCTAATTCCAAGATTTCCAGATGTTGCTTCCCCTTACTCCAATGCTTAAAGCAATCAGATAAAGCTTGACAAGTCTCAGTGCTATAAATAAGCCTCCCTGCCCCTCCCCTATTTAGACAGGCAGATAGACACCACCTCGTAGAGAAATGAGTTTTGCCAGGCTTGCTTAGGAAAACGAGAAAGCTGGAAATAGAACCAAGTGATTGAGTCCAACCCTTGTTCAAAATACACCAAGATATGTGAACATTTCCTAAAAGCAAAAATAATGAATGAAGAGGAGTAGATAATAACTTAAAGAGAAATGCTCTGTTCTTAAATTTGGTGCACCTCTGGGTTGTTAGGTTATTTAAGAAAAAGAGAAAAGAAAAAAGAAAAACACAGAAAAGAGCCCCTTGTGGTTACAAAAATCACATAGCTATGTTATGAGGACCAATAAAACTATTAGCTATTGGCCCAAAGCCAAGAATCCATTAATGACAGACTGGTATCTATCCAAGAATGTAAAATGTTTTACTAAATAAACACTAGGGCAGGAAACATTCAACTTCTGTCATTATGTAAAAACTTAAGTGTGATTCTATCCTGAAGTGGAACAGCAAACAGGCCAGTTCAAAAAGAAGGAAAAAGAAGCTCTCTGGTACCAGGAGGAACCAACAAAATTTAAATATTCTACAGTGTAACTTACAAAGCCTGCTACATAAAGTGTAATACTATTGTTACAGAATGCCAATGGTGGCATTTAAAAAACGAAATGAAAGAAGAAACTCATTTAGAAGGAAGTGGAGTTAGCCACCCGGGATAATGGTTAGTAATTAAACTATAATGACTGATTTTTACAGCTTTTCAAGGCTATACAAACAAAAGATTAGGGCTAATTGAAATATGAGATTAAAATAACAGTTACTATTTGTTACTTGAGGCTAACTACAGTTTTCTCACACACATTTACATTTTTCTTCAGTGTAATGAAATCTTGTGAATATGACCAAAACATATATAGCAAACTCCCTGAAAGCATAGAGCATCTGATAATAAATTAAAGCAGAATAATGCCTAAAACACTGAGGATTTCATATGTACACCATAACATTTAGGAGTTTTCATGTGAACTTGATCTGCATTTTTGTAGACTGCTGGGAATGTTTTCAATCTGATTGTGCTTGAATCAGCATTAGATTTCATCAGTTAAGGAGATCTACAGGGCTTATACAAAATTAGGTGTCATTCAACCAAACAAGTCATTTTCACTAAAACCATCACATTTAACTAAAGAATACCCATTTTGCTATTTCCTCCTAAGACATTCTTCCCATCTTCTGACATGAATCTGTTATGTAATTGCTATACCCTCTGGATGTCTTCCATCCTTGGTAAGCCAAAATAAATATTTTTTGTTTTTTTTTAATGACGAGACCTGAATTATATTCTTGAAAGCAACTCAGACTGTCAGTCAATGATGAATTCATTCAGACTTTTCTACGTGTGAGACAAGATCACTTCCAGGATATTGCTTTTTTATCCTCAGCCATCAGAGGAAGTGAAAGCTTGGCCATATATTGGACGTGAATTCAGAGACAGCCTTTAAACCTGAAGCTACGAAATAGAAACACAGTCAGGGTACCAGCTACTGCTATAACCTGACAGCCAAGCACGAGCTACATTAAGAGCTAGGAATTTAAGGGGTAGCTCTTTAGAATGCCAGGGTCAAGTTAGGAAAGTTCGACCCTTGATCTTTCAAATATTATTACCACCTGTCCATAACACGGAAGTAGGAAAATCTTCACGTGACAACATCAGCAAAGATTTCCCTGGCAACAGTGCTCTCCCAAGCCCTTCCCCAACATTATCCGCATTTCCATTGTGATGTCCAATTTTAATGTTTTTTTAGCAAGACACAAAAAATACTGCCAGAAACCTCACTTTTGAAATCTATTTACTACACCTGCTTTTCTAGTACAGTAATAATTCAAGCAACTACTTTAATTAACAAGAAGAATAAAATCTAAATTAGTAGAAAGGTTCAGTGATAGAATTTTAAAACAAAATCTTTTTTTTATTTCAAATATATAAACTTCTTGCTATAATAACCTGCTTGTAATTAGAGAATCTCTATAAGTTTAAAGAACCCTAATCAGAACTTCCATTTTTCTTAAGTTCTGTTGAATTTTTGCTGCAATTCACCTTTAGAAGAATGTATCAAATTACAGAACCTTAAGTCTGCATCAAAAAATATCTTTTAAAACTTCCAATAAACCCATATCCTAATTATTAATAA
This sequence comes from Tonatia bakeri, assembly GCA_004024845.1. Lineage (NCBI taxonomy): Eukaryota > Metazoa > Chordata > Mammalia > Chiroptera > Phyllostomidae > Tonatia > Tonatia bakeri. The sequence continues at coordinate 169,871 of PVIA01002774.1, forward strand.
CTACTAGCCTATGCAGATTTATGACTATTGTTCAGAATAGCATCCCTGAGATCTATATGAAATATGAAAATATAGATCAGATTATTATTGTTCAGAATAATAATCCCTGATATTATATGAATATATAATATTCATAAATTGAATTCCATTACCATGTTATCCAAGACAGAAGAGGGGAAAATATTTTTACAATGTTTAACATAAAAAAAAAAAAAAAACTTTGTGCTGCAAAAAAAAATAAATGATCCTATCAAGAGTTTACCACACTGTTCCAATGTTCTCTACAATCTGAATTACACTATTATTTGCTTAGCAAACCCCTTACTCCATGCCAACAGCATATTTAAACCCCGTCCAGGCCCTGGCCGGTGTGGCTTACTGGGTTGAAGAGTCATCCCATAGCTGAAGATCTTCGGGTTAGAATCCAATCAGGGCACATACCTGGGCTGCGGGTTTGATCCAGTTCCAGGTGCATAAGGGAGGGAAGTAACTAATCAATACTCCTTTCTCACATGGCTGTCTCTCTCTCTCCCTTCCTCTCTCTCTAAAAGCAATGAAAATAAAATGTCTTCAGGTGAGGATAAAATAAATAAATAAAGTAAAATAAAAATAAACCCAGTTCATGATGAATTATCACAACTAAACTAGGAAACTCTTGATTAATGGGTTTTTACAATCTTTGGAAATCTCTGCCCACAAGCTGTTTTATCAAAAATGCTGCTGCCTATTGCTGGTAATAATCATACGTGATTGAACCCCAAAGTTGAGAAAAACAGTTTACCAAGTCCTGTAACATCAGCGTGACAAAAAATTTTTAAAAGGTGTTTCCAAAGCTTTTAGTGGTAAGAATGATTTTTAAAAACTAAACTCTGGACTAGAAGAAATATTTTTTGACATGCTACAACAGCACAAAATTGACAGCGATTAGTAAAAGAGGAAAGATTAGACTAAATCTGGAAAACCTCAGAACGAAAATGTTCAGGAATAGGAGTGGCAGAGGCTTTGAAATGAGGAAGAGACATAAAATAAAGGGCTGTGTATTAGAGAGAAAGCTTGGTAACATAAATGCTTACATTGTATGGTAACATAGAATTTTTTACATTCTCTAATATCTGGTAAACTAATTACTATCTAAGAAACAAAATGTGAACTCATGAAGCAATTATTTGTAATATATACCAAGAATCCACAAAAATAACATTATTTGAATGGATATATACAATACATACAAGTTTGTTTCTTTCATTTTAGAAACTGAAATACACATGGAAGATTTATACTAGTTCCAGAAGACAGCAGTGTCCTTCCCAGATTTTGGTATTAATGTGGATGTGGGTTTTGTGTGTACGTGTGTGTGTGTGTGTGTGCATGTACTCCAACAACTAGCCACAGTGTTCTGCAAACAGACAACTGTTAAGGGTAGGAAACGTAAAGGTGGAAAAGTGATAAAGTCCTTATGACTCTCTTAAATGGAGTTAAGACCTATTAGGTCAAACCCTGCTGGGTAAATAAACTGCTCCCTGGTGTAAATTAGAAACTTTGGAGGTGCATTAACTTTTTCAGGCCCCTGAGGTACTGTTTAGTAAATTACTGTTCCAGTGAACTAAATGATACCCTAGGGGCCTGAAAGAGTTAATGCACCTTCAAAAATGAGCAATTTACTCTCTTCTCACCAGTAGGATATCACACACCTGCACACCTTTACCTCCCCAGCTGAGCATCGTAGATAAGATGTATTTGTTCATGCACTCACTCACTCAATGACTGTTCGCTGAGCTCCACTCTGAGCGAGTAACGTTCTAGACATGAGCGGTAGAAGGACAGACAGATGTTCACAAATTTGACATTCTAGTGGGAAAGACAAACACTGAACAAGTAAAGAGGGCAAGCCTGAATTGATACCCGAAAGGAAGACACTAAAACGAGATGATGTCACCATCTTTGGGGACACAGTTACAAGCACAAGCCGCAAACACAAGACCTGGTCCAGAAACAAGCAGTAGGTAGGGGCTCATGGCATAAGAGGGGACAGTAAGGAGAGGCTCACCGTGGACCAGAAACTCCCAGCCCTGTGCAGTTCACACTTGGAAAGCAAGCGGATGGATGAGGAAAAGGGAAGTGGGGATGACAGAGAGAACTTTTAAAAGTTAAAAGAGAGAAACGTATTTGGGATGCACTGTTGCACGTGGATGGAGCTTTCCAGAAGCAAGGAAACATAAGCTGCAGGTGACCCAGGGCAAAAAGGTAGATGATCGGTAATGGCTTTTGAAGGTATCCTGTCCTAAAATGGACAGGTTCCATATTGGTTGGGGTTTTCCAGAGAAACAGAAACAGCAGGGGGTAGGGGGTGGGTGTGCAAGCATTTGTGTAGAGAGAGAGATTATATGAAAAAGTTGGTTCATGTGATTACAGAGGCTTGGTGAATCCCAAATCTTCAGGGTAGACAGGCAGGCTGGAGGCTCAAGGAAGAGTTGCGGCATCATTCCAGCAGTCAGCTGGCAGAATTCCTTCTTGCTGAGGAAGGTGGGGGTGGGAGTGTCAATCTATGTTCTTTGAAGGCCTTCACCTGATTGGGTAACGCCCATCTACTTTATGGCAGGCAATCTGCTTAACTCAAAGCCTACAGAGTTAAATGTTATGGAAGCTCATCCAAAAAACACCCTCACAGAAGCATCCAGAATAATGCTTGAGCAAATATCTGGGTCTTGTAGTCCAGCCAAGAAGACATGTATAACGAACCATAACAGGCTCTCAAGAGGAAATGAGCAGATGATGTGTGTCAGGAGCATGCGCCCAATCCAACACTTCCAGAGCCTTGAGTACCACTTCTTGTCCTCACAGACCTCACACCAGGAGAGGGACTGAGGGTCCCGAGGCAATTCTGCCAGCTTCAAGGTCAGACCTCTAAGAATCCTAGAGCCCACAGCCTCTGGCATTCCGTTGTTGTGAATCGAACTTTGGAGTCAGCCAGACCCAGGCTTGATCTCTGTCACAGAATAGCCGCATGAGTGCAGACAAGTAATGCAATCTCTCTGAGCCCTAGTTTTCTCATCTGTGAAAGGGGGCACTGACAACCACCTCTGGGGAGCATTTTGGGTGACTATACAATGAAATGATACCATCTGTGCCCAGTTCATCCAATAAGTGCTAGTTCCAGTTGTTCACTAAAGAGTCTTCACATGTCTGTCCTCCAAAACCCTTGAACCCTGGTGTGTGTGCACATGTGCATGTGCAATGTGCATTTGTGTGTGTACAAGTATGTATATATATGCATGCATACACATAGATGGCAAGAGCAGGGATATGTCCACAGTAAAATTCTGCTGAACAGGTATGGAAACCATGATTCCCTTCATGATCCAACATATTTCAACAACCAAGCAGAGAAGTTTCTTTGGAGAACACTTCTCATGCCTCAGAGAGCAAACTAACTTCTCACTCTCTCCTACTCTATCCTTCCCCCTCCTCTGAATTTTCTCAAAGGCTGCTGTTCTCTAAAGGTTTCAGGAAATTGCACAGGTCTAAGCATTGGTTCCTGCATTCAGGAAACTAAAGAGAAGCGGGCTATGTTGATTTTCTCGAGCATACTAAGGGAATTGGCTTCAGAGAGTCTTTTAGACACACACATAGAGAAATTGGGAAGTAAAATAATAATATTTTCTACATAAGTTCAAAAAGTATTTGCTAAATAATTATTCAATGTTGCTGCTAAACATCCATAGGAATTAAGTATTTAATAGGTAGCGTAATAATAAATCCTAATAATTACATGCCTGTAGTAAAACCAACATCTTGCTGCTAAAATACTGCCAAGAAACACGATGGGTTAAACCTGAGATGTGTCTGCATGAGGATGGAGCCCTGGTTCTCTCCCCTCAGGTCACTCACATATTTTTCAGTAGCCAGTGTCTTAAAAGAGAGAATCTCTTTGAACAAGGAGAGTAAGTGCAGCCTGCAAGTTGTGTCAAGTTAGGTCAGACAGCTCGCATTATACTGCACCAGCCTCACCACTGAGAGCACCCACACACGGCCAGGCAAATCCTGGCCCGATTGCATCATAATTGCTTTGCTGGATGTAAAGCGGCCTATTAGAAGCTGTTCCACTCAATGGGACAGCTTTTTAAGCAGGCCAGCCCCTTATAAAAGTGAGAGGAAGAGGCAATTACTTCCAAGAACTGAGCATTTAGCAATCGCCTGTGGGTACAGCCAATTGAAGAAAGCCAATAGCCAGTCAACTTGTCACTAAGCAGAAGACAACCTGATAAGGTTTTTAAAAAGTACTCTGTTGTAGTCCAGTTCTACAGAAAAGAAAAAAAAAAACACACCCATAAAGGTTGGTATTTAAAATCTTGTGGTCACCCTATAGTAATGGTCCTACATCTCACAAGCTACTTATTGCAATTGCTAGACAGGGAGAAAGCCCTAAGATGCCAAACCAGAAATGGTGCTTTTGGGCTTTAGGTCTCGGCCAGTTCATCAGGTTGTGTGTGACTTTAAATATAAAGTTTAGTGGAGAATATAATGTATGGGTAAAAGATGCCAGACATGACATTTTCCTATTCACTTTCCCAATAAACTCCTAACACAAGGGTAGGATGTGATAGTGATGTTCATGCAGTCTGCCTAGTTCCAGGATTGCTAAACAGAGGGACCAAAACTTGGCACCCTTATTTTCGAATTCATGGTCAGTGTTCATCCCACTAAACTACACTGCAAATAATCATGCATCTTTGGGGGCCAGAATCACATGCCACAGTCTATGTGAAACATGTGTGTGTGCTCATGTGTACGTGTATATCCCCATCCCATCATGTCAACAGCAAGCTATTATTGAGGGTTTTGTTGGTTCAGGATGATAATCATGTAAATGGACATTTTAGAAAAATAGCTTTATGATATTGAAAAATGTTCATGGCATTGTTAAGTCATAGCAGCGTTATTTACAATAGCCAACTGCTGGAAGCAACCTAAGTGCCCATCAGTAAATGAGTGGATCAAAAAACTGTGGTACATTTACACAATGGAATACTATGCAGCAGAAAAAAGGAGCTCCTACTCTTTGCGATAGCATGGATAGAACTGGAGAGTGTTATGCTAAGTGAAATAAGCCAGGTGGTGAAAGACCAATATATGATCTCACCTTTAACAGGAACCTAAACAACAAAACAAACAAACAAGCAAAATATAACCAGAGATATTGAAATAAAGGACAAACTGACAGTAACCAGAGGGGAGGAGGGAGGAGGATAATGGGGGAAAGAAAGGGAAGAGTCATCAAGGAACATGTGTAAAGAACTCCTGGACAAACCAAAGGGGGATAGGATTGAGGGTGGAAAGTGGGAGTCAGAGGGGCAGGGGAGAATGGTGGGGGGGAAATGGAGACAACTGTACTTGAACATAATAAAAAAAGAAAAATTTTAAAAGTTTACATAATGATATATACAATGACTCCAATTTTGTAAGAAGAAAACCATATGTACATGTGACTGTGTGTGAGTAGACACACTTAACCATCGAAAGGAAGACTATACAGGGCTATCAAACTTGTTTTCTCCGGGGGCCACATCAGCCTCTCCATTGCATTCAAAGGGCTGAATGTAATTTCAGGACTGTGTAAATGTAACTACTCCTTAACGTTAAGCAAGAGCTCAGTGCTGCCGCCGGTTAGAAACAAGGTGCCGGGCCAGATAACACAAGATGGAGGACTGAGTTCGGCCCATGGGCCTTGTGTTTGCCACCTGTGGACTAGAAGACCCATAACAGCATGTGACAGTGGCTGTCTTCAAGTAATGGCATCATAGGTGGTTTTTAGTTCTCTTTTGTACTTTTCAGTATTTTCCAAATTTTCTAACATGAACGTATTTTCTTTTACAACAGAGAAAGAAATAATACACATATATTATTTATAAACCAGTGAAATCTATAAAACAATAAAGCCCTTTGATGCCAATCTAAATTCAAACAATGAACTCTTATAGATGACTCATAAAAGTATAAATTTCTGCAAAGCTTTTAGGAAGCAATTTGGCAACATATATTTTGGGAATTAAAATTGTTTATACCTTTTGACCAATAACTCCACTTTTAGAATTTATTTTAAACCACTTATTCCAGATTCTTGTGCCTAATAATATACACAGTATTAATTATAATAACAAAAAATTGGAAATAACCAAAATGTTTAACAATAGGGATTGGATTAAAAAGTTTTAAAAAAGAAAAAGTCTTAAAGAAAATTATGACTTCCACTCAGTGAAACATTAAGCTAGAATTAAAAGTGATGTTCAGAAAGAAATGTTGAACATAATGGGATCAAAATATAAAATAAAAATACAAAATGGTCAACAGGTATGGATTTAGTCCACAAACCCAAGACTGAAAAAAATATTTTTTCTATGACAATTCAATTCCCCTTTTGAGATATGTTCCTCGGAGTTTCTTTCTTTCTCCCAGTATCAACTACTCCCAGCATCAATAGGGTGCTTGGACACCTGTGGGAAAGTCCATGCCCCAATCTGGCCAGGGTCCTCATTTCCAGCCAAAGTCCAATTTCAGTCTTGAGTCATCCTGCCGCTTCCAAACCCTGGTGAAGTACAGTATACTCTGTGAGGACATTGTGGTTTAGGCTTTGTTGCCTGGACACACTCACAGCCATTTCTCCTCTATAATTTTACTTCCCCAGGTCTCACCTGGAAAACGGGAACAAGCTCTGCTTTCAGATCCAACAATCGATCTTTAGTCATTGCCATTTTCCTAAGGATATACCTGGAGAACAGGCCTAGAACCTTTCCCTCTGGAATCCTCTGAACTTCCGGTACTTCCTTTCTCTTTTCCCAGGGAAGTGTGTGTGCGTGCGTGCGTGTGTGTGCGTGTGTGTGTGCGCGTGTGCATGCGCACATGCGAACATGTGTTGGTGAAGTGGGGGAAGGGGCGGTCCTCCACTTCTCCAACCCTGTTCTCAGACCTCCGATCTATGGCTCCTAAATGCCTAAGTGCATTCAATTTTCACACCTCAAAGCCAGGGAAAGATTATTTTTCTCTTCTCTGCTCAGTCACATATTTCTCCAGAATCAATGAGCCTAGAATAGTCCAGATGGGTGGGAAGTATAAATAACATAAAATATGATACTTATACAACCACTAATAAGAAGAAAAAGAATTAAGCATAGGGGGAAAACCCACTGGAAGTAAACATGCTAAAATGTTAGTAGTAGCTATTGATTCTAGAGAACGGTTTTATGGAAGACTTGTCTTTTTAATTTCTTCCCTCTTCTAAGTTTTTTTGGAAGTCTGAGACTATGAGCCATAAGATATAAAACAGCTATTGGAGGGAAGGACACCAAATAGGTGCATATACTGTGGAAAAAAATATAACTGAGATGTTGTTGAAAATATTCATGATGTCGATTTTTTTTTAATCTTTTCAAAGATGGATTAGGCCAAGGTATAACATGAAGTGCGTTAGGAATGACATTGAAATAATAATGTAAAAAAACTTTTTAAGCACTGCTAGGTTATATATTGCACTGACTATCTCAAAATATACAATTTACATCTTTTAAGGCTTCACCTAACAGATAACATCTGATTGCAAAAAAAAAAAAAAATGTTTATTCTACCTGGGCTTTGAGAATTGATTCAACACCAGTTCCAAAAACACTTCCAGGTACTCTGATGGGTCTGCTCATTTAAAAGAGTTTGAGAATGAAAAGCTCTTAATAGAGTTGAGCAGAGAAAGTCCCTGAAGAAGCAGATTTGAAAGTTAAATGCGTAACTGTACCAGTGCTGCTAACTTATTAACTGCTCTACCCCATGACAGGATCCACAGGTCATTTTTCTTTCCTTTGGCTTTGCTTATTGTCTTGTCAGTTTTATAGCCTTTGTAGTATACTGTCTAATTATATGCTGGTCTAAATGAGCTTCAAAGAAAGAACTTTTCTATGCCACTAAAGGTTTGGCCCCACCCCGATTAAAATTATCTCTTTCGACTCCTGAATAGGCAAGTTTCTATTAGGAGTACTTACTCTCATCTAGTCATTGACTAGCTATGTGATAAATGCGGCACTTCTCCCTTCGGGACTCATTGTTTCCTTATATCCAAATGCACACTCCGGCACTCCATTTTGGAGATTCTCTTCAGTAACGGCAGGCTCTTTCTCAGCCTCCTTTTTCTTTGTACCTGTTAACATTAGTTCACCCTGGGTGCATTTTAGGGCCTTCTCTCTTCTTTATCTACACTCACTCTGAGGATGACCTCCTCCAGACCCATGGCTTTCAATCTATGACATTTGTATACAGATGATTCCCCAACTGACTTCTCCAGCTGGGACCTCTCCCCTGAGCTCAGATGTCTCTGCTGAATATGTGATTTTCATCGCTGACTTAATATGTCTCAATCAAACACTTGCACTTCCCCCTGAAACCTGCTCTACCTGCTGCTCTGTCTGTTTCAGTCAACAGTAACAATTCTTCCAGTTGCTCAGGACAAAAATTTTGGGGTCACCCTTGATTTGTTTTTAACTCTAACACACCATTTCCAATTCATCAAGAAACGGACTTTACCTTCAAATTTTATCTAGAATCTAGCCACTTAACACTTCCTCTGTTTCCACCTGGGTCCAAGCCACCATAATTCTTTCATTGGCTCTCCCACCTCCTTTCATGCCTCCTACAGTATTTTCTCAGCACAGCAGATGAGTGATCCCATTAACACAGCCAGCTCTTTGCTCTTCTCTATTCTAAGTCCTCCAGTGGCTTCCCTCTTACTCAGGATAAAAGCCAGATCCTTACAATGGTTTCCAAGGCCCAGTACAACCTGTTACTCCCATCCCTCTTATTCACTTGGCTCTGTATTTCCTGGGCCCTTGTCCCTCCGAAATGCCAAGCCACCAAAGGCCTTTGCCCTAGCTACACCCTCTGCCTAGGCTCTTCCCTCATAGCCATATGGCTCAGTCCCTCACCATTTACAGGTCTTCACTCAGGTATCGCTCTCTCAATAAAGCTTATCACCAAAACCCCATTTTTAAGTTGCACCCCCAAATCCATCCTGCACACCCACTTCCTGTCACATTGCTTTATTTTCCCTCTATAACATAATCACTTTCTAACAAAACTGCTATCATTGACTTATTTTTTTATTTTTAACTGTGGCAAAATACACATAAAATTTAACATCTTCACCATTTTTAAAGGTACATACAGTTCAGCAGTGTTAATTACGTTCACACTACTGTTCAGTCAATCTCCAGAATTCTTTTCATCTTGCAAAACCTCGAACTCCATACCCCTTACACAACGATTCCTCATTCCTCCCTCTGCTCAGCCCTTGGATGCTACCTCTTTTTTTTTTTTCCTGTTTCTATGAATTTGACTACCCTAAGTATCTCACATAAGCGGACTTATACAGTATTTGACTTTCTGTCATTCTCTGGCATTTAGCATAATGTCTTCAAGTTTCATCCATGTTGTACCATATGCCAGAATTCCTTTCCTTTCCTTCCTTTAAAGCTGAATAATATTCCATTGTGTGTAGAGACCACATTTTGTATATCCATTCATCCACTGGTGAATATTTTTGTTACTTCCACGTTTTGTCTGTTGTGAATAATGTGATTATGAACACAGATGTATAAACATCTCTTTGAGACCCTGCTTTCAATTTTTGGGGGGTGGAGGGTAATATGATACACTCAGAAATGAAATTGCTGTATCACATGATAATTCTATTTTAAATCTTTTGAAAAACTGTCATACTGTGTTATATGGTAGCTATACCATTTTATATTCCCAACAATAGTGTACATTGTTTCAATTTCTCACTAACACTCATTATTTTCTGGGTTTTTTTATAGTAGCTATCTTAATGGGTGTGAGGTACTATCTCATTGTGGTTTTCATTTGCATTTTTCCAATGATTAGTGATGTTGAACTAATCACTTCATGTGTTTTTTGGCCATTTGTACACCTTCTCTGGAGAAAAGCCAATTCAAATTCTTTGCCCATTTTTTAACCTGGTTATTTATCTTGTTGTAGTTATTGTTAAGTTGTAGGAGGTTTTTCTTTAATATACTCTGGATATTAATCTCTTATCAGATACATGATTTTTAATTTTTTTCTATTCCATAGGTTTCCCTTTTCATTCTGTTGGTTGTATCCTTTGATGCACAGAAGTCATTCACTTACTAAGCTTGCTGTTGTGTTGTCTGTCTCCCACTCTAGCATGTAAGCTCCATGAGGGCAAGGCCATGTGCATTTCATCCACAGCTGTATCAGGACGGTACCTGGAACTTAGTGGGATCTCAGCAAAGATTTGTCATGTAAATGAACGAGTGAATGGACAGATCCCAGATGTGGCCCAGGCTCTTCGCAGTTCCTAAGACCCACATGCATGGTAAAAGTGGATGAAATGCAAAGCATAACTAATAGTTATTTAAAAGAATAATGCTCTAAAACAACAGTTTACAAATAGGTTTCCTGAATTAAGGGCTTTAAAACAATCTTTTCTCCTGTACAGCTGAATTCCCAGGCTACCAGGAGAGCATGTCTGCCTCCTTTGGAATCCATTAAAGTGACAACTCTGGGTACGTGCAAACACACACTCTCCCTGCTCCATTTCCTTCACCCGGGACTCCTGGCTCTCCTCCCCTCTCCCTGCCCCTTAATGCCTGCCTCTCTCCCAGCCCACTTTCCTTTCTGGGCTGCTCCCTATGGCCCTCTCTCAGATTGCAGGGACGGGCTGTGTCCCCATATCTGCTTTATGTCGAAGGTCCCAGCCCACTCTGTCAGGGATCACTTTGCCTCCATTGTTCCACTGAGGACCACACACCAGGGCAGGGCTCAGGTACCCTTCACTCTAAGGAGGCCTGTGGGAATCTGGGAGAAAGGAATGAAAAGGGACTATGATTGAACAGTATTTAGGAAAGGGTTGTTAAATGTCAACCCCGATTAATGATAATGGTAATTTAGAATCTGCTTTTGGTTTCCATTGTCAAGCCTTGCCAAGTTTCTAACATGGTATTTCAAAGGGTTCTGGGTCTGGCTGATGCTGCGACTGACTTTCCACTGCAGGGGTACCAGCAGAACAGGGTGTGTGGGGTTAACAGGAGTGGCATGCCTGGCAGTGTGTCCTGTCATTAACGTGGGTCCTGCCTGGTCAGGTGCGCCTCCTCAGTCACACTCACGGTACCCGCCCACCCCAGTGCAGCCATTTAGAGACAAGAATCCTCACTTATTTTCACTACAAAGACAAGTTGTTGGCTTGTCCCTTCTCCCTTACCCTTTCTTCTAGGTTTCTATGTTGACCCAAGTGGGGTGGTGGCAGAAATTACACTTCCTAAATGAGATGAGAACACTGGACTTGCACAAGCTTTGTTTCAGAGGAGGGCTAGAACCAGTTTTCAAGTGTAAATGTGTTGCCTTGAGATCTCAACATCCAGATCCTGGCCCATCTTTCTAACCTTGGAACTCTTAGCAAATTACCTAATCTCTCCAGGATTTACTCTTCTAATCTAAAAAAAATGGTGACAACTTTAGAACCTAGCTTGTTATCTATCATGAGAAATAAATGAGATACCACATATAAACAAACCCCTGAGAACAGTGTCTGACCCGCGACAAGTGCGGGACAAATGTTAGTTACTACCGTCATTGTACAGTTAGTGAAGAAGGGCCAGGGGCCTCCTCCCTCAGAACCTGCGTTCTCAGCTCAGCACTGCTGGCATTTGGGACCTGATCATTCTTGGCTGTGGGAGGCTGTCTGTACACTGAAGGATGTTTGGCCACATCTCTGATCTCTACTTCCCAGATGCCAGTGACAATCTCCCTTCTACCTTTCAACCCTTCTCCACCTCCCCACTCTAGTTATGACAATCAAAAATGCCTTCAGACATTACTAAATATTCCTAAAAAGGAGTGGGAGAGGGAGGGTACACCTCTCTCCTGGTTTAGAACCTCTGCTTTAGAATAAGCAGCAAAAACTCTGTTAAGGTGCATGTCGGTGGCTATGCGCTGCTGGGCAAAAAGAGTTTTCCCAAACCTGGGAATTTTAATACTCCCAGAGCAGCTTTGAAAAGTTATGAAATCACAGAAAATTATCCCAACACACTTTATATCCTTGTAGTCTTGGTTGACCACTCTTAGTCCCACCACCCCACTTTCCTCCCTGTCCTGCGAAGGGTGGCCCGCCATTCCTTAGCTCCCATCTGGCTCCACTTCCATTAAAGAGGAAGCAAGACCAGCTGCTGCAGGTTGTGTGGTGTGTGTGCCCCTCCCTGGCACAAAGCTGGCACATAGTAGGAGCTTAATGAAAGCTTATTGACTGAAAGCAGAAGAGGTGGGTCTGAATAGTTGAGCTCAGTTTCTTTTTTTCCCATTTTCTTTTCTGTTTTGACTGATAGAACAGTATTCTTTTCAAGAAGCAGCAAACTGCACACAAAACAGAATCCAACTGGTGGAACAGGAAAATGGAAGCACAAAAAAGCCCCAGCACTGGAAGAACAGGAGAGATTGACAATGGAGTGATGGGGTGATGGGGTGTCCTCTGAACCACCCTGGGGAAAATTGTATTCTCTTTTTAGCATACAATGCATTCCTTTCGCTATTTTAGGGCTGTAAGGAGCAAAGGAAGAGGAGTAGGAAGGTCCTCCCTAGAAGCTTAGAGAGATCAAGTCAGTTTACTCTCTTTGCTTTCCTCGCTGGCTTAAGAGGTAAAGCAGGGGAACCTCTTCAACAGAGTGAGACCATCTCCTCCAGGGGAAAATGAGAGCTGAGGGCAGAGCTCTGAGAACTCAACAATGGGAATGATACTACCAACATCTAACCCTGGAGCTGAGGTGGAGGAGAAAAGGAAGGAATATATGAAAACCCGGGAAACATCTAGAGAAAGTAAATGAACAGGAACGTCAGGGCTGACCCAGCAAGTCTACCTAAGAGTTCATCGTCTTGGTCCTTTTTTTCTCTTCACCACAATCTGGGCTCAGATCAGTGGCCATCTGAACTGTGAGCACTTGGTAGTAGAATCTTGGGTGGGAAAATGATCCAGATAGAAATGTTTTACTGGATTCTAATAGGGGGTAAGGAGGACATTAGAAGGGAATACATATTCCCCTTCAAAAGCAGAAATTCATTTCCCCAAGAGAAGAAAGAGACAAGTACCCCATGCTCCAACCCTCCCAGTATAGCAAATGAAGATAGGGACAGAAAATGCTAAGGTTGAGGAGGCGGGCAGAAACGGGGCTACATGGAAAGCTGGATGAGCTTAAAAAACTAAGGTGGAGGAAAGAGGTCCTTCCTCGGGACTACTTCTTAACCTCTCTACTGAAATTCCCCTCTTCTTCCTTGTAGTATCTGTTACTGCTGATTATCTGAGACAAAGGTGGTATTGCTCTCATTTTCCAGGAATTCCATTTCATCTGTGTCCCTCCTGTGCCCTACCAGAAGGAGCTTTTAGACAGGACTTAGCACTGAACTGCTTAGACTATGGGATTCCTTGGAACAGCTCTTGGATAGCAGATTTGTTAATGGGCACCTTGAGCCTTGTGACCGAATGCTGTCGACAGTTGTCTTGCTGTTGGAATCTATACTTTGTAGCAGTGACTGCCCTTGTTCTTCAGTGGAGAATCTGTTTATCTACTTCCTCATAGAATCTACTCTCCGAAAATGCCTGTGACACTGCTAGCAACACGACATGGGTCACATGCTGCCACCTTGCTTTAGTGTCAGTTATTGGGAGAGCTGTGCCTCGGCCAGAGCTCAATACTCCCAGTTGCCTAGGCTAGTGGGTGAGGCAATATCTGGCCAAAAAAAAAGAGGGAGATAAGAAAGAAGGACTAGACAGACTATCAGTCTGTGGAAGGTAGCATTTACCTGGCCAAGGACATGGAGACAGGCAAAGATGAGGTGGCTCAGCGTCTTAGTCAGTTCAAGCTGCTATAACAAAAATGCCATAGACTTGGCGGCTTAGACAATGAATGTTTATTTCTAACAACTCTGGAGGCTGAGAAGTCAAAGGTCAAAGTGCCAGCCAATTAAGTTCCTGGTGAAAGCCCACCTCCTGGTTTGCAGATGGATGCCTTTTCGCTGTGTCCTCATATGGGTGGGGGGCAAGGAGGAAGCAAGCTCTCTCACATCTTTTCTTATAAGGGCACTAATTTCATTACAGGGACTCCACTTTCATGACCTAATTACCTCCCAAATTCCCCATCTCCAAATATCATCACAATGGAATTAGGACTTCAACATATGGATTTAAGGGGAGCACACACTTGCAGTTCATAACATTTGGGTCACTATCAGAGTGATCAGCTTGAAGTTTCAGGAGCCAGTTAGAGCACCTTATTATTAACAGTCTCCACAAACCAGTAGACAGAGAAAGTAGCCCATGGTGTCTGAGTCTTTGGGTAAGAGTACCATCCTGAAGGTTACCATGAGGTGGTCAGGGTCCTTGTCACAGATCTTGCTGATGAAAAGAGTGCTCATACCAGACCCCCAGTCTTTTACCCAGCCAGTGAGTCAATAGGAAACTGTGGAGCCTGAAAGAGCTATACATCCTTACTATAATGGAGTCTTAATTGTTATCAAGATAACTTTAGATGCCTTATTATGATAATGTCTACAATCTCTTCTTTCTTTCTGTGACCCTTGCCTGCTCTAGACTGACGAAAGGTAAAGTTGCCTGACCTGAGGATCTTGCCAAAGGGACTTAAGCAAATATATTTCATAGTCTTTGGCTTATAATCATCCTTGATGACACAGGGAATAAGGTACTGCCTGTGGTCTCATTACAACACCTGCAGATCTGGTCCGGCTGCACATCACCATTCCATTATAAGTGCTGGTGAGCTCAATGCTGTGCTCATCACTGAACACCAACCAGAACTTACCACTCACATGCTTGCCACAGTGGACAACACAACATGGATAGACTAGGTTTCCCTCAGGGATAGAATTTACTTTTAGTTTTTACTCACCTCAAAGCACGTGGAGAACAAGAGAATCACACATTTTTTTTTTATTATTATTATACTCTAAGAATGGCACATGGCCCAGGAAGCTGCAGCTACTCTCTCTGAGTTCAGAGACCCTAAGACTGCAGAGCTCTGATTCTTCCTTTGGTTTTCTAATTGTTTTTGCCTATGTGAAGTTACAAGTGTCTGAAGGGCAAAGACAGTGTCTTCCCCGTTCTATTAACTGTTACCATGTCTAAGAGAGTATTCAAGTCTGGTTCAGTGATGCCATAATCACTGACCATTTAAAATGAAAAAACTTTGCAGACTGTCAGCTTAACCGTTATTGCTCACACTCTTCATTCCTCAGATGTGACACGTGGGTATATTTGGCTTGAAGAAGGGAGAAATTTCAGTGGTATCAGGACAGCAATTTTTCAGGGCTCCATTATTTTCTGCTGCTCACTTTTCTTGTTGTCAGAACTGAAGAAGCACCAGCTACACATACATCAAGATAAGCGCCGTGCTTCCATTAATGAAAGGGGAGGCTTCAGTGGGAATCAAGGAGTTTTTTACATTGCAAATGGTAAGAGAGAATTTGTTTCGGGGTCTTATCTGGCTTTTGATCATCTGGACAGGCTTACAGAAGGAGAAAAGTTGGTATTTATTTTAAAGACAAAAATTGCTTTTCATTGCAACAAATAGGTATTGCAGCTGCTTAGACATACTTCTTTGGAGGCAAATGGATTGATCCTATTCAACATAGGTATACAAGGCAGTATAAAAAGGACTGTACTTAAAGCAACAAACTTGTAAAAGTCACAGACTTTCTCAATCCACATCTGACTGCTGAAATGAACAGCATCCTACAATAACCAGAGGTTAACACAGTTATAAGGAAGTGTCCATTCGTATTAAGAGAAACAGAACAGGAAAACAGAAAAAGCCACATTCATCTGGTTCCTCCTTCCAATGTGGGACCAAGACTTCAAGAGAGAGCAAAGCTCACCTAGATTGCCAATGCCAAAACCAGAAGCTGTTTCAGGCATCTGTTAACTGCACGACTCTCTTCACTTATTTTGGCCACATAGATACCACTCCGTGGCTCCCTTTGAGGTTGAACTCATGGACATCGGACTGCTGCGTGGTTTCAGTGAAGCACTTCTAGGGAGGAAACCATGCCTTTTACACCTTCTGATTTTGAGCATAGTGTTTTGCAGAGGCTAATAAACTTTTACCAAGCAAATGAAAAAAAAAAAAACAATAAATGGAAGGATGGATGGATGGGTGGGTGGACGGACTTGTATTGGTATTCCAGAGTGTGATCATTATCACTACAAGTTGTTCCCCTTGTATACACAAGAGAAAAAACATTGAATCCCCAGGGCAGCTTTAATTTCTAGGCTCACGTCCACCAGTGAAATACGCTCCACTCCAAGGGTGCCCTTCAGATGTTAAATGTCTGGCTAGTCCAATTAGGTCATCCTTGCCTTTTACTCCCTGTTAACCTTATTTTTATAACCTCCAGCAACCTCTTTGCTTCTGCCTCTCTTCCATTCCCACACTCGACTACCTCCCTTCTTCTTCAGTCACCTTCTTGTGCTTCCCTAACATTGCCCCACGTCCTTTTATCAAATGTAACTCTTTCAATGGCAAGTAAGAAAAACCAATCCAAATGCCTAGAGTGCAAGAGAATCAGTCAATTACTCACATAACTGAAAATCCCAGGGCTAGACCGGGCTTCAGGCACAGGGCTCAGATTACATCATGAAGACCCAGCTTTCTCTCCATCTATAAATTGTCCAGTATGTTGTCTGAATTCTCTGAGAGATTAGAAAGTGTCTGCAGCAGCCCCAGTTTATACCCTTCTAGGTTCAAGTTCAGCATAAAAGGAAGGGTCCTCTCCCTTGATAGTACAATAATGAATCCCAGAGTTGAGCCTCCCAAGCTCTGATGAGCTATATGCATACACATGTGCCAACCACTACGCTCAGGGGGTGACATACACTGTTAAGATCAGACCAAGTGTCACATTCCAACACTGGGGCTCAGGGCAATCGACTCAATGCCAAGCACTTAAGCTAAGCATTGACTAAGAGTAATTTCCCCAAAATATGCTCAGAACATTTTCGTATAAGAAAGTGGGTATGGATGTCAGGTGGCAAAAACAGCAAACAGCCACTAACGTCCTCAACTTGCTTTCTAGTTTTCTTATCATCTCTTGTGTCATCAACACCTACATGATTACACATATTCCCACCTTTTCTATTCTTTTCCTGGTATCACTACTGATACCTGGGTCCCTGTGGCAAATCCATATTAGTTCCATTTTTGTCCCTGGTGCTCTCTGCCTCTGAAGCAATATCTCTTCTTCCGCCCTCTCTCACAATTGTCACCTGGATTTTAACTCGCCACCATTATCTCCAAGAATCAGCATACCTGCTGGAAGCAAGCCACCTACCAGAATCTTAACATCTGCTGGGAACTGTTTGCTTTCTCTTGTGACCACAGAATCTCCCTCATTTTTTATCGGCTTTTTCCTTCTGTTTCTATAACCCCATCAAAACCAAATATACCCTGGTTTCCCCATCCATCTTAGGAAACAAGACAAAACCACTTTCATTCAGCCTTGGCAGCATGCCAGCCCCCACCCTTCTGCTTCCTGTTCTCTGTCCCCTCCCCCATCACACTATCATCCCATCTCAACCCCTCCAGGCTTAAGCCTGTCTCTGCTTTCTTTCACCAAACTCATTTCTTACATCCCTGAAGTTCTGTTTCTGGGGCTGTCTCTTTTCACCACCCTCCCGAAGATTTCTTCACAGTCAAAATATTTGTCCTTTTTCTCCCTCACCTTCCACATCCAAATTGCCCACAAGACCCTTCAAATAGACCCTGTAAGTGTTCCTTAGCTCCTTCCCTTCTGCTCTATTCCTTCTGACATATCAGGAATTCTCCAATAGCCCACCCAGCTCTGCCCCTCCATCCAATGCTCAGAGTTGATTTGTAAAACACTGCTTCTGTAACAATGTTTCATGGTGAGCCATGGGATAAAATTCAGATGTTCTAGCTTAGAATGCAAGACCACTCATCACATGCCCTCCTCGGCTGTTATGATCTAGAGCTACTCTGCACTCCAGCTGCATCTCCCTGCGTGTGCTCACACTGATCATCCACCTGGGATAATGTTCTCACCCTCTGCTCTGCCACTTCTACAGCTAAGGAATTCATTCTTTCCTTGAGACCCCCATCAACCATCTCCAACTCTTTGATGCTGCTGGCTTTAGACCCCTGGGCCCCCCACTTTGAAGCAAGATCAAGCCCTTCCTGACTGTGCTCCTCTAAGAGTTACCACCCTGATTTATAACTGTGTACATGTGATTGTCTTAGAGTACCAGACCATGAACACTGAGAGTTGCCTCCATGTGTCACTTGAGCCTGTCTTTCACGCACTTTACGTGCCTGGTATAGACGGGAAGTGAGACCTGTCCCACCCTCTGTTACCAAAGCTTCATCTGCTCCTTCCACTTCTGAAACCATAGCCTATAGAGTTGCTCTCCTGTCCCCTTTACCTGACCCACTAGGAGCAAGAACGCGCAGAGCCCCGCACACTTTTTCCAGGACATATTCTACCTGGAAAGGCAAAGCAGCTTCCAACTGCTCTCCCTCAGGCTTTGATCTCTCCCCTTCTTCACATCAGGTTCCGCTGCCTCCACCTGCACAAAATTTCATTCACCTGACAAGTATGCATTGTTTGTCAACATTTTCATTTTTTTAACAGTGAAATATCATGGAGAGGAACCCAAGAGAGAAGAGGGCAGTTACTTCAGAGTGATCAGGAAAAATCACTTCTTTAAAAAAAAAATGTGATTGATTTTAAAAAGAGAGAGAGAGGGAGAGCAATATCGAGGTGTTGTTTCACTTATTTATGCATTCTTTGGTTGGTTCTTGCATGTGCCCTAACTGGGGATCAAACCTGCAACCTTGGCATAGTAGGATGACACTCTAACCAGCTGAGCAACCCAGAGCTATCAATATTTTCATTTAATAAATACCTGTTGTCTCTAGAGATGTTGCCATCTCATGGAGCAATGCATCATTCACTTGTGGTCCCTTTGTGACAAGAGATCATGGGTTAGGTCACTTTTTCAATCATCCTAACTTTTTGCTTGTTCTTACAACAATCTGTCCAAAACCTAACCCTGCCTTTCCATATCTAAACAAAGGTGAGGGTGACTACGTTATTTGCCAACAAACCAGATGCTTAAACAGTGAACAAGGCAGCTATTAATAGTTTTACCTGAGCAATAGTTTTTCTGTTCTCAGTGATGTTTTACCTGAGCAGCAGGTATAAACTGGGACCTTTCCAAGCCAATCAGTACATCTGGCCTACCTACCTAATGGTAGCCCGATTACTTGAACTCTTCCCTGCCAGGATCCGCCACTTTAAATGTTCCCACCATTATCTAAGGTTTCCACCAAAATCACCTCCCTCTTGACTTCAACCTCAGTACTTTTTAGTGATTCCCCACTACTTGTAACATCAGATTCACACTCCTCTTTCTCCTGCACTTTGCCACAAGTCTGCCTGACCCAAAGTCTCTGTTCTATTGAGCAGAAGCTGGAGACTTTCGTTAGGTTTTTTGGGTTTTTCTTTTTTTTCTGTCTCTGTTTCCATCCAGTCCTCACCTATAGGAATCACCTCCCCTTCATAGTTCCAATTTACTTTTCTTCCCATAATTAAAACTGAACCTGAAGTTCATCTTTACCAGGAATCCTGCCGTGATTGGGATGAACTGGGCAAGAACACAGTCCTATCCAAAGCCAAATGTTAATTCTCCCATTTATTTGCATTCTGCATTATTTACAAGAAAGAGACACTAAGAAAAAGGGGGAGGCATGGACTGCAGTGTTTATCCACATTGCCTCCTTCACATTTTAACCTAGAAGTACCTTGCAGGCAGGATACACGGCTTCTGCATGATCCAAACACCGGCACCTGTGTATCTCGACCAGGACAAGGTCAAGGATGTTGGAAGCTCTCTCAAATAATGAATGCACATTTAGGGGCAGCTTCTATATATTTCCTAAATAAAGTCGCCCAAGATTGTACCTAGGAGCTCAGAGCCACCAGAAAAAGCTATTGATAATTTTCTGTTCTCAGTGACATTTTTCTATTTTACAAATGTGTTTAGTTCAAAGGTCTGAGTATTTTTGGACGTAGGTGCCCATTCTACCACATGCCTGTCCGCTCCTCACCTTCCCACGGAGGCTGCTCCCTCTTCTGGTTAACGCTGAGGGTCAGCGAAGAGCAAGGACCATCTCTCCCCTCCCTTGGAGCGCACTGAGGTGGAGTGTGAGAAAGACGTGCATCTGTCTTTTTAGCAACACAAACACAAAGATGTGAGACAGGCTTCACTCAGTTGTCACTTTTGGGTTAGTCAGCGTTGTGAGGCTTTCGCGCTCATGGATTCAGAGCGCACCCACCATCCCTCCCAGCAGCTGCAGAGGGTGAGGAGGAACTTGTCCTCTCCTGAGAGCCTGCAGCCCTGCCAGCCAGTGTCGCTGGGGCTCCCGGCCCACGCTGCTCCCTGTCAGCTCCACGCCCGGGAGCCCTGCCAAGCTGTAAGGGTCGTTAGAAAGACGCCAAAGAGCGCTCAGAAAATGAACAATGAATTTCGGCTGTCAAAACAGACACGAGAGAAGCCCAGTTAGAGTTCAAGCATTTTTTTTCTCCACCAGCAAACCCAAGGCTTTGTCGGTCACACGAGATGGAGCAGATTCCGGGATGTTTACGAGACAATATTACACAGTGGTTAAGACCACCGTGGGCTCGGGGATCGTATTGCCTTGTGTGGGTCCCAGCTTTGCCTTTTCTCTGGCTGTATCCACAGGCATTTTCTCTAGCCTCCCTGAGCCTTGGTTTTCAGGTCTGTAGATTGGAGTTTTTCTTATCTGTATGTGGGGGAGGCAGACTGCATGCAAAGCACTTAGCATTGCTCATATCATATTGTAAGAAGTCAATAAATGGTGTTGGTTTTCATTATTGTTGGTGTTGCTTCTCCTGAAAAGCAGTAGGTTCCTTTTTTTCCCCTTGTTCCCTCTCCCTGAGTGATTAGTGCTTTGCCCACATTTCAGAAAATTTTCTGAAAATCAGTTTCTTTGGGGAGCCCTCACTGGTAAGTAACAATTTATGGACTCACTTAAAACATTCCACGTGAATGTAAGACTGCAAAGAAAAGAGAAATCGTTTTTGTTGTTATTCTCCCCCCCGGTGAGGCTGCAGTGTAAATGACACCTACATAAGCAAAATGGAATTTGAAAAGTAAGAGGCAGAGTATTTTGAAAAATTAAAAGTTTCTTATACATCTTTACGAAAATGCATCTGTGTCAACACAATAAAAATAATAGCCAGCCCACTGGCTTTCATCCTCCAGCCCTGCATAAGCACTAACTCAGCCCTTCCACTGCTGTTCGGGGCGGGTGGGGGAGGGAAACCACCTGCTTCTGCTCTTCGGGGTGCATGAATGAACACTCTACCCACATCACATGAGACTTCTCCCTCACAGGGTCACAGTTTTCCAGATAACTCAAGAAAGCAATCTGTTAAAAGCACATAATACAGTAACACGTACTAATATTCAAAATAAATCACCTTTATAATTGAGAAAGTTTGGCAATTTTTTCTGGATTGTTTAAAAAAAAACTCATGCAATATTCCTGGCTCCTCTTTCCTTTTCTGTTCCCAATGATGCGTCCCATAATACTAGGGAGAATTTATGCCAAGGCTCTTCTTAAGATCCATGCAGTCTGGTAATCTATACTCATGCTTATTATCTCAGAGATTGCAAATATCTTCTCAATGTCCATTTTCTCCCTTCTTCTGTGGTTATGGAACCTTGGTTTTACTGCCAGCACGAATGCACCCAGGTAAAAGATTCTATTTTCCACCTTCCCTTGCAGCCAGGTGAAGCTTTGTGACTAAATTCTAACCAATAAGATGTGAGTGAAAATGTTACATGGAGCTTCAGAAAGGTTCCTTGAGGGTGGCTAACACTGCTGGGCTGGAGTGCATCCTTCTTCTCTTTTCCTCTTGCTCTTTCTTGCTTACAAGAACATGGATGTAATGGGTGGAGCTTCAGCAGCTATCTTGGACTATGTGACAAACTTGAGCATGAAAACCATGTTAAAGAATGAAAAAAAAATTCCTTGATGACTAAGAAAGCACCATATTAATGCTGAGATTTTTTTTTTCCAAGAGAGAAATAAACTACCTGGTTTAAGCCACTGTAATTTGGGGCTTCCTGTTTTAAATAGATGAACCAGATCTTAACTGATACTTTTGGGGGCAAGGGGCCGAGGAAGAATTCTCTGCATTGTCTCATCTGAGTATCTATTCCCAGAGGTGATACTACCCAAGATAACATAGTAAGGTTTATTAGAACACCCACTCCGTAACCTTTAAGATAGCTTACTAAAATATAGAGACCACATAGACATAGAGAACAGACTGACGGTTGCCAGAAGTGAGGGGGTTGGGGAACCAGGTGAAAGAGGTAAAGGGATTAAGAAACACAAATTGGTAGTTACAGAATAGTCACAGGGATGTAAATTACAGCATGGAGAATATAGTCAATAATATTGTAATAACTATGTATGGTGTCAGGTTGGTACTGGAAATATCGGTGGGGATACTTTGTAAAGTATGTGATTGTCTAACCACTATGCTGTACACCTGAAACTAAAACAAAGTAATGTCAAGTGTACACTATAATTAAAAATAAAATTAAAATATAGCCCTGGCTGGTATAGCTCAGTGGATTGAGTGAGGGCCTGCAAACCAAAGGGTAGGTTCGATTCCCAGTCAGGGCACATGCCTGGGCTGCAGGCCAGATCCCCAGCAGGGGGCACGTGAGAGGCAACCACACATTGATGTTTCTCTCCCTCTCTCTCCTTCCCTTCCCCTCTCTCTAAAACTAAATAAATAAACTCTTTAAAAAATAAGAGATAAAAAATAAATAAAATATAAAATAAAATACAATAGGCCCAGAAGAGTTAGTCCAGCATGATTAATAAGACGTGTGTCAAAACTTTGATTCTCCAAAGCCATTGTTCATTTTAAAAGAGGCAAAACATACTTTTGTGACCACATGCTGCTGCTAACCTTGGCAGCTCACCTCACCAATGTGAGAGATTAATGATCAGGTGGATGGCTCACCAAAACTCGAGGGAGTGCCACTTTTGTATGAAGGAGATCTACTTCCTCCTCTTTAGTGTGTTATTCAAATCTCTAATGATGCTAAGGACATTGTGCTGCAATGATTTTAGCACGTCTTCTGTCTTCCTATTTAAGTCTATATTCTTAGTGCCAAGCATAGCACCTGGCAAATGAGGAATATCCTGAAAATATCCGTACTCTCTGATGAATGATATACCTGACTGGGGACTCACTTGAACTATCATTTCTATCCATATCATTCGCCAGTCAAAAATTGATGTAGTTTTCAAAAATATGTCCAAAAATAATATAATAATGATAGTAATCATTAAAAATTGCCGAGTTCTTTCTACATACTATGTCATTTATTAAGCTTGAAAAAACTGTGAAAGAGACATACACATCTGTATGTATTATTTCTATATCTATGGCCCACGCTTCAGGTCACACATACCCTCGTAAGCAGCTATGCAATTTGGTGCTGTGACCACTGAAAGCTTCTCCTCTCCACCCACCACTCCCAAACCCACAGAGCCTGAACTGGTTTCTGAAGGCCTGAGTGAGCCGACTTTTTGGAAGAAATATTTGTCTGTAATATCCCTTTAGGAAGCAAAATAACATGTGAGGTTCCTGGGTACTCAAGTCTCAGCCCACGAGAGGAACTCAACTGTTAGAATTTATATGTTTATCAGTTTTACCATCTGTAGAATAGATATTGAAGTGTGAAATAACAGCGTACAATGTTTTAGGTATGGAGCAAAAGAATTTAAATACACACACACACACAC